>QVRM01000837.1:0-46549 GCA_003439945.1 Dermanyssus gallinae
TGCACAATATTTAGCCGCAATGGTTATCTCGCTGTGCCGGTTGCTCGCGACGTACAAAAATTGCGACGTGCTTAATCTAGTATACGCCGAACGCTATGGGAACGAAGCGTTGACCGAACTCCGCGGTTAAGGTAGCCTTAATGATGAGCTTTTCCTTCACGTCTCGACATCCATAGATGATCCGACGTGAATCCAAAGACGTCTGCAGCTAAGCTTCGCAAGGCGTCTCATGCCGTTCGTTTTGTGACATATTTTCAATCACACACTCACACATGTACCCCGCCGTCTGTGCCCGTGGCAAAATATGATTCGGCCAAATTGGTCGAACTGGATCGCACAAGCGGGGTGGGGGGGTAGAGGATCTAGCTGCGTTTTTCCCAACGGCCCGGGGTTTAAATTTCGCATAACGATCAGGCCATTGCGTTGTAGGCTGAATGTTAAGCATGGCCTCGACGCCCAGGCGAGATGACGATATACGTCAACGTGTTGCTATGATCTTACGTTTTACCTTTAAGCTAGTGGCAGACAGAGATCATGGGGCAAGCTGTCCCCCCGGGGGTCTCGCAAGCTGTCCCCGCTGGTTCCGCCTGACGATCCGCCATTGTATCCAATTTCGCTATAAGAAAGAATAAACCAGGTTTGGTCAGCCTGCTGTCGCCAAGCTACAAACGACTTGCTTGGCACAAAGACCTTCATTTGTTAACAATTCAGTTACCAAACGTTTGTTTCGGTGTGCAGATTTCGTTCTAAGTGAAGACTCGATCATGTCATCTACAACTGGGGGGGGGCAGCTCCTGAATACAGTATTCGAATTGTTATTGCAATGCTAGTCAAGCTTAGCTGTTTCGTACAGTCCGCGTTCTCATCGCATGAACTGCCGACATGCTGACTGCCATAGTCAACATGCCGATGCTCATAACCACGGTGGTTATATCATACTATGTATGTATATGACTACTATTCCAAAATCAGTGGCAATTTGAGTTGCTCTGCTGTCCACTGTTTGTGCCACCAAACCTGGTCGATAGGGCGTCTGTGTAAATTATGAGTTCGTGCAATATATATATATATATATATATATATATATATCTAAAAAAAAATTTATATATATACATTGTCTTAAAATTAAGACCACTTAGGAAATGAGCGGCGCGTTCACGCTTTTGCAAAAGTAGGCTTCATAGTCAACTCCTTAGGTGAAATACATGATGAGCTAATGTAAACAACACTTTTTATTCTCTCCATAACACATTTTCTCCTAACGGCTAGTAAAGTCACCCGTATATATATATATATATATATATATATTTATAAGGCACGATGTGTCCTTTATGTCAGCAGGCGTTCCAGAAAAGCAAAGAAAAAGGTCATCCACAGTAGAACTGCTTAAACGCTGATGTAATTATCTTCATATATATATCGTCGGAGATGGCTCATTTAAAGACATATATATAAATTCATTGCAGTGTGGCACATGGTTATGCCTTTATGGCATAAAGATGAGCTAAGAATATTAGCGGATCCATAGATCCAAAGATAGATCCATTTGAAGGACGCGTCGAAAGTTACTGTCAAGTTCTCAAAGACGGGCAATTATGTACATGTTTTGATTGCCCGTTTTATACAAAGAACAGTACATGCCATCATCATTGAGATATAATATTCACATATTAGAACCGAAACTAAACCGAGTCATATGAGTTTTATGTTACACCATCAGATAGTGAGCCAGAGGGTTTCTTTAGTTTCAGGTATAACTTAAATAGTGTTACCGTCCATTCGATATATAGATTAAACGTCAGAGAGTGCAGAATAACTTGCCATTGATGTTGCTCAATCAAAGGAGGGCGGGTTTAGCGGTCTCACGCGGCTGCACATCCATATGGCTATCTCAGAATTGCCAAAACGCTAAGAGTAATATGACGAGTCTTGAATTTCGTGTTGCAGCGAATAGGTACTCTTGCCGCTACATGAGAGAGGACTTCAGGGTAGTTAGTTATCAGAAGATATCTAAATATATAAACATATTCCAGGATGAATAATCGAATTACCACGTCATCCTATTCGACAGGCAATCAAATTCGTTTGAATGTAATCTAGCAGATATATTAGCCCCGCGTACACCGAAAACGGCCGCCATGCAGTTTAGCATTGATCTAACCAACTCATAAATTATATGCTGTGGGATATTACTTCTCTCCTCGCGCATGCATTCAAGAGCTTCCGGAAGTGTTGAAACCCCCGCAAGTGCGGCGGTGTACGGCCTAGCATTGTACCTAGGGGCTATTTGTGATAACTTTATCATGAATGTGAAGTTACTACCATTCGCTCTTGCATTAGACACGATATGGGGTGTCGGAATCTGTTGAATGTACCACTGGGCAATTAAACCTTTTTATCGCCTATAAACGTGTTCTTTGGATTGAGGAGCCCCCTGATGACTTGCGGGGTTCGGCACGCTCTTGCCCGTCCATTGTTACCGCTGAAAGACGACCTGGTCGCATTCAGAAATAGACCGATCTGCCGTTGGTTAACGGTTCGATTTTCGTAATCTCGCGCAAACCGGCATCGAGCGCTACGGAGCGGCTAACTTAACTGGACGGTGTACGGTATGTCGACGATTTTGCAAAACACTAAACACGGAGTTAGCCGTCCCTTTAAATTGTGGCTCGAGCTCTGCTCATGCTGGTCCCTCATGAAGGAACTACGCGACAGTCGATATCGTTAATACTTCTCCGCGAACGGTAGAATGCTTCACGTTCAGTTGGCGAGCTACGTAATGTTGAATATAGCCCAGTCAAGCTCAAGCAAAGCCAAGACCGAGCGGATCTCTCTCTGGCGTGGTGTCCGTTTCTCACTACTCGTCGTCCGCTCCTTCGCCGATAAATGGGATAGGCTGACCGACAATACATATTTTGCTAGACACTTGGCTATCTGTTAGATATGAGACACCTGCAAACAGAACAGGAGTGACTAAGTCGATATTGCATTTGCGAGCATTGTTTTCCAATTCACTGATGCATAGGGTCGAAAATAAGACGAATGGCGCTAACTTCTATGTTATCATGTTATGAGGCTTATTTAATGGTGTTGTTACTGTCTGTAGTAAAGTCATAATTATATCATAAACAACGATTCTTCTTCGATGTACTACCTGCGGCTAGGCCTAATAAGGGGTGATCAAAAGCACTGGTTGACTTTTATTCGTACTACAGAAGTGGTGGAGGTTTTTCAACGCTGCAAGCGTAACCAAGCATTTGGCCTGTATGTTGTGAATTTTCAAGGACTCCTTTTTGCTTCGGCCACTTCTCGGAAATATTGTCAACCGCTGGCTCAAAGAAGGCCATAAACCAGAAACATGGGTAAAGTGTATGCTAAACGTGATTTCAAAGGCAAAACGCGACCCAGATATGCCAGTTCTCGGCATGGGCTCGCGTAAAGAAACTAATCTGCAAGATTATGCATTCTATACCTACTATCTCTCCACTCTTCTAGTTGTGAGAAAACATTATTCAATTCGAGCAGCACGAACTACGTAAATGGAAAATCAGTTTGAACTGCATAACGGAGCTCCTCGCAAAGGTTATGCAGAATATTTACATGCCAAAGTAGAGTCGTTGCTGCCCCCTACTCTTACCACTCTTTAAGCGACTTACGTTCGCTATCGAACCATCTCACGAGATTCAGTCGGGATACTATATGCTGAGGATATAAATCGCATTGCATTTCTTAGTTATATCAAAATGGATGTGCGGTGAAGCTTAACCATGGGAGTTACTGCATTGAAAATCGGATTAAGAATAAATACTAAGGACCATCAAGTTCAGAAGGAAACGGGTCACTGGCCCGTCGCAGCTCAACCCGTTAACACTCTCCGGAGAAGCAGTAGACTTTGGTACTGATTTTCGCTACTTCTAAATCTGCACATCTTTGTGAAAGGTGCTGCTTTTAATCACCATACTTGCTGAGAGGTTTTGAAAGACCATGATCGCTATGTCTCCCTTAGAAAAGCAGCACTAAGTGCATAAGCATACGCAAATTTTAATGTGGCATCAGTGGCTTTATACGGAATCCAGATCGAGCGGCGTACCTCGCTGTCTTCCAACTCGAGAAGCTAGACAAAGTCCGCATTCTTCAAATCAAATAAAAATGTATGTCGCATTCTTCTCTGCGCGTGTAAATGCGTGCAAATAATTTCCCTAATGTTATAAAATGCCATCGGTCGATGATTTTGGCGGATTAGAAGTACATCGACTCAAAGCAAATCCACTTTATACCATATGCCGTACTAACCAGCCGCAAGTCGCAATAAACTTAATTCGACACCGTGCGTGTGACGACTGCCTACGTGTCGACTGTGTCTATGTAACAGTGTTGCTTACTGTAGAGAAAATCATTGATTCCGCATGTACAAAACCTACATACTACTATAGACGCGTGCAAAGTACAGCGCAAAAAGGTTCAATGGACTCTACTAGAATTTTGCTCCGGTAGAACTGTTTTGTTCATTGTGGTTGTTTAGTCCGGATTTCAAAACTTTCCTGTTCCAGAGGGCCCAGAGAGTAGAAACAAGTGCAAATTTTCGCTCGCAGTTTTGTTGTCTACTTGTTTGGCACTTGCAGAATGCTACAAGTATCTTCTGTATAGATACCGACCCATCGAAAACATGCCCGTCAGGCCAATGACGCTGCGCATTAATTAAGCACATCCAAACGCATAACGTGCCCCAGGTGTACTTTATACGTTTTGATGTGCCGCCGTTTACATTATACTATAGTGTTTTACAACGAAGCCGTTATTTGTTAAATGTATACTAGTATATTTATGGAAATTCTTGGAAATGGAAAAATTTCTAGAAATTGTATATGAAAAGTGAAAAAGTGAAGAAAAAGTGCAGTCTTCTTACCTCAAAGAAAGCTGCTTGACCAGATGTGTTCCTACTGATTCAGAGCATTTAAATCCTTGTTTTTTTTAAAAAGGTTTCCGTAAGGCAATTGCCCGTGTACGGTTTTTTCATGTCATGGCTAATTTAATTCCACTCCGGCATTTACCTTGTCTAAAATGAAAACCATGCATTTTTACCGCGCATGTTGGCTGCTACAGCTCAAAGGCAATCGATAGTTCTCCAACGAGGACAATACTGGCAAATTCAACCTACCCAGTAAAAGGAACAAACATATATATATATATATATATATATATATATATATATATGTTTGTCCCTTTTACTGGGTAGGTTATATATATATAACCTACCCATATGTATATATATAATATATATATATATATATATATATATATATATATATATATATATATATATATATATATATATATATAATATATATATATATATATATACATATATTTACATATATAAATATATATACATACATACATATAGGGTCTTCAATAATTCGTCCAATAAGCTTTTGGATTTAGTACAACATAGCAAACAATATTTCTTTCCAATAGAACAAGAAGTGCAAATGTCTTATTTTGGAGTAAGAGCCAAAAGAATTACCAAAAAAAATTTGTATTAAGCGTTTTATTCAGAAAAATCTTCACTAAATCTGATATTGCGAAAGCCAAGAAATACAATTTGTTTTGCAATTCACTTCAAAGTGCTAACATAAAAAGTTATATAACTAAATCAATGCAAATAAATCAGATTTTTTGCCATTTTTATGTTTTGGCTTTCACGCTCAATACTTTTTTAAAGTCATTTCCGCCTCTTTCTTCCATTAAAAAACATATTCTTTATGTCGATGTGTACTAGATTCCAAAGTCTGTTGGACACATTTCAGGAGATCTTCTTTATATATAAATAAATATACATCCGAAACATCCGTAAGAGATTTTTGCAAATACATAGATGTATATGCCTCCACAATTAACAGAACCAATACGGCCACAACAAGCTGCATTGGCAGCGCCAAGATAACTACCACTTGGGACAATTACAACGACGATAACAGCAACAATAAAAACGACAACAAAAGATGACAACAACATCAAAGCAACGTTTGCAGCAAATAATGAAAAGGTCCGAATGCGGCCCTTTTTAGATATTTCCCTCGAGTGGTTTTAGGAGTTCGAGTTTTTCCGCTTATTATTAACACTGCAACAAGTGTGTGGCGGCGGTAATGCCTACATCCCGTGCCGCCATCTCCCCCTTTGCTCGCCCCTCGTGGAACCGACGGACGGGCCCTTCATCCAGCCCGGTGGTGGGTTGTGTTCCGTTTCTTAGCTTTAGCCGGCCTTAAATCCTTTGGATGGCGCCGAGAGAGGAGGCAGAACGGCGACAAGGTGGCTCTTGTCGAGCGCCTCCTACATGAAGGGGTTCCAAGGGGTTCCAATCGGTGAGTGATTGCGGCAGTGAGTGGCGGGCGACGCGATGGGTAAAAACGTAAAACGAGCAAAAAGGCCGAAGTATTTTAAGGGCTGCGTGAAGCAGCGAGCTAGAGACAGAGGGGGTGTAAAGAAAATAGAGATAGGAGGAAGGAGAGAGAGTGTGACAAAGACTAAAGGATACATAGAGGCTACTAGATAACGAGAGAGGATTTACAGAGATACAGAGTAAAGGCGGTGAGAAAAATAACGGCGACACGCAAATCTGTTTGCAAGCATCGAAACGGCGGCGTCAGCCACGTTGCCTTAGCCTTCCCTTGCTGCGAGATTGCTGGCCTGGGCTGGACGACTAGAACCAATCCCTGCGCACAGGACGACAGGGTCCCCACAGGGTCCCGATGTTCGCTCGCTTGCCTTTCCCGTCAAGAACCCGGCTCAAACCCGGCTCCCGTTTGCCTTCAGTGACAACAACCGGCAGCAGCCGCCACTGCCGCCATTACCGATGTCGCCGCTGCCGCAACAATAAAAACTCCAACAGCCAGTCAGGCCGCCGTCAAAGTCCCGAGTCGCCGTTGTGCCTCCAAGGTCGAAATGCTTTCTTTAAGCGTGCACACTGGGACATAGGGACGCAGACTTTTCCTTTGTTCCCATCCGCGCCCCAGAGCCCCCGCATTGCCCCACGTGCACTGACGGGCAGCTACGTCTATCCCACCACTGTTTCGTGTGCATGTGTGAGTGTGTACGTATGTATTTTCGGCTTTATCTTCATCTAGAATGTGTGGTTAGCCTGTGGTTCGGTCTGTCGAACGTTTGCTGAGTGGTGACAGGAAAATCTTCATCGTGACACAATCGCGCCGATTGGATCAGTGTGCGTGTCGCCTCAACTGCTAGTGCCATTGTTGTAGTTGTTGTTGCTGTTGTTGTTGCTGTTAATACTGACATAGCTAAAGCTACTTGTGGTGCTGTTGTCTTCGTTACACGCTAGTTGTCAGACCCAGCAGTCGAGGGTATAGTACGTTGTTTCCGTTGTCCCAAGCGGCCGACGCAGGCGGATTATGCGCAGCGAACAATTGTTTTTTGGTAACTAAGTATAACGAGTAACCAAGTATAACAAACACAATCAATGGATATCTCCCCAATGATAAACCGTATCAAGCAATGGCACATCAATATACGCAGAGCCCGAGTGCACTGAAAATCGCGCCCGCTGAGCTTTTGCTTACCCGAGCTATCGCAGTCTTCCTGTTCGGCCGAGCACTCAACCATTGTTGTTGTTGTTCTCGCGATTGTATTACTTCCCACTGGTTAGGTTGCAATGCAACCACATAGAGAAATGCTATTACAATGAAACAAAATAAGGCAATAATATTGAAATGGTGTTGTAAATAAGAATAGTATTAGAACGCAATTGTATAGAGTAATAATAAGTAGAGGAAATGTAATAAGAAATGTACTACTCTAGTCTAGAGAGCAGGTATCATTTAATGGCAATATATTAGGAGACTCGTGCCTAGAAGCTGTGGTAGAGCTAGTTTGTTCATGATCTGGCAAAAAAAAGTGGAAGCTGTAAGAGGTGACTGGTCCGACGAATATTTGAGCTATGATATAGATTATGTGGCAACGAGGCTATTTATTATACGAGGAAGGTGTACTGCGCACTAGAACCGGGCTGATCGGTTAATGCCCCGGGCCTAGTCACCCCGGTGGTACCGATTGGGACGCCTGTTGCCTTGGCTTAATATGTCCGCATAAGCCGGACATGTTGAGATATCTAGGGTTTCCCAAGCAGTCTTTGTGGCATCATGGCCGCTGACTCTCAGCGGTATATGGCTTCTGTTCTCAATGAGCATTGCTCAAAGAAAATTCGACCACCGTCGGGAATCGAACCGGCGATAACCCGGTAGATGTCAACCAGGACTAGCAAACTAGTCCCCTAGACCACGCCGCCACAATGACACTCTAAGTTGATGAAAACTACTGAAAGCACGTAATTCAATGCACATTCAAACCTCACAATTGTAAATGGGAAAACCATTTCAAACAAAATAATAAAAATAAACTAAAAACATGTGTTTGTTTGTAATCAAAGCCAGCCAGTAAAACTGTTCATAATTTGATCAGTTCCTCCAGGAGGATGAAGCACGAGGCTCTCCTCTCCTAGTCTTGAAGTAATGGTTCACAATTTCGAACTGTGAATTCAGGATTCACAGACAAAAGAGCCACAAAGAACCCCCACAAAGAGGGGGTTATTTGTAGCTCTTTTGTTCCTGTTCGACCTAGGGGTAAACAATAACCGTCTTGTGGTCTAGCCGATTATCCACGTGTATGGCCATGTCCTCCCGTCCCCACACGCATAATATTTTTAATGCTGAATAAGCAGATGTACCTAACAGGCAGAAAGAGGACAACCGGCATTAAACTCGTGATGGCGGGCCACCCGATAGAAATAAAAAAAATGGTAAGGTACCTTGGGGTCATGCTAGGCACTGAACTGAATGGATCGGCACACGTTAAGTACGTGGCCCAAAAGGCCCAAAGGATCTCCCTGAACCTGGCGCGGATCATCCTAGGGTCGGTGGGGTGGCTGATGTGAAAAGAAGGCTCCTGGCCTCGGTAGCCGAATCAACGGCGCTATACGCAGCCCCAGTCCGAGGGAACATGGCAATACGAACGGCGAAAAATAGGGGGGCACTAAGGTCGACCCAGCGAACGCTGGCAATCAGGGTAAGCCGGGCGTATCGAACAGTCTCGACCGAAGCTCTCCTGGTCCTAGCCAAAATGCTGCCATGGGACCTCCTAGTGACTGAACGAAGTAAAATGTATCTAGACGAAGGTCTGGATCTCACCAGGGCCAGGAGTGCCACCATATCGGCCTGGCATGAGGAATGGGCGCAGGTAAGACCCGGTGTGACCACAGGGAGCTGGTCTGATACCGGACCTCAGGGTATGGTATGACCGCCGACACGGGGAGCTTTCCTACTGGACGATTCAGGTTCTGACCGGACACGGCCAGTTACAGAGCTACCTGTCAAGGATCAAGAAGGCCATTCGCAATATTTGCGTACTGTGCGACTCTGGAGAAACTGACAACGTAGAGCATACTGTTCTGCGGTGTGATGCTCTCAGGGAAGCACGGGGCGCAGCACTAACCGCTGTGAGAGGCCGACCCATCAAGGAGGAAATCGCCCATATGATGACTTCGGCGGAGGCATGGAGGGAGTTTTGACACTCAAGACAGCCAAGGAAACGGCCAGGCGGGAGAGGTTTGATCGGGTCTCTCGGGAGAGTGGTCAAGACGAGGAGCCGAGGAAGGGGGGAGGGGAGCAGCCAGGCCTTCATGGTCTCGACGCACCCTCACAGGACGGATTACAAAATGGCATCCCCCTATCCAACCGCAGGTAGAGATGCGGAATGATAGTCAGGGATAGAGCTGATTGAAGGAGAACGGCAGAGAAAAGCAGATGGTGCGGCCCTTCTTCCATGGCTTCGTATTGGCTATGTTGTCCCTCTACGCTTCGAATGCATTGCCACCTGTCGTATTGAAGATTGCCGTATAGCTCGCCGCATAAGTTTTCCGAATCAACATGTTCCAGATTGGCAGTTTCCCCACGCCCCAGAGAGTCAGGGTCATCGTGTATTGTCCTATGTTTTTCTTCACACAAATGTGTCGGCTCGGCGCGCACGGCAAAACCCGCCTACCTGAAGGCTCTGAGGAACGCATCATTTACAGTGTTGTGGTGTCCTTCCTTTATGGGTGCCGCCTCTTCGCGGCCTAGCTTATAGCGACCTTTTGAATCAACCATGATCATGCCACAAGAGCAAGGGTAAGTGAAGAAAGCATTAAGGTCTAGGCAGAGGCTGCACACCTAATCATAACACTGCGATGCCAAGATTGCCATACAGTCGGACGTTCTGCCAAATATGGCTCTTCGTTCATGATGACAGAACGGAAAAATATTGATTTACGCCGATTGCTTTCCCTATCTTTTTTTTCTAAACCTGAGTCGCTGAAGATAAGCTGCTACTCCTGAACGGCTTCGCACTAGTGAGCTACTGGAAAGTCCTGTCCGAGGAGGGGTCAAACAATTCCCTAGCCAGCGAACGTCAAAAGAGAAATCCAGGTAGAGCAAAGCCCGAGGGCCTTCTTAGCCCAAGACCACTGAGAATGACCGGCAACAGAAACATGTAAACCAGTCGAGAAAAACGTTCAGGCACACCTTCTCACATCGCTTGGACTTGCTCTCAAGAAGGGCGCGCCCTTTTATGCACCAAACAAATGGCGCAGCAAGAAAAAACCGCCTGAACGCTAACCAGGGACAGAGAGCGTGCATCCGTAGAGAGACTAGATGCTCCTTAAGAAAAAATAGGGACACCGAGGAGTTAGAGATTGTCCTTGCGACCGTTTTGGATGCCGGGAGCGTGGTGGCGAACGTCTGGTAGTTCAACGTCCATCATCCCTTCATGAAACAATTCGCACTCACTGGCGTCTTGTTGAAGCAGCTAATTTTTAACCTATAAGTGGCTGCCCTGCAAAGCAATCCGAATAGATGACATTTTGCCCGAATTGCACCCTTTTCTCCAGACAACGGGAGTGGCGCAGTGTAACAACTTAAGACCGTTATTTTTCTCAGTTCTTATTAAGGACCTACCCTCGAAAATCCAGGGTGTCTGAGGAACCTGGTAGACGTGATATTGTACACAGAGGATCTTGTCGTCTACGGCAAAAGTCGCTTTTAGGTTCAACAGGCATTGCCAGGCTTCATGCGGCCGTCACGTCTGAGCTAAGACTAACCGTAAATCTGACGGAGACAGTAGCCAAGAAGTTAATAAGAGGCAAACGTTTAATTGCTAACGATGGATTTTTATGGACGACATAATTGCATTAATTGCGGCGTGTTTGTATTGTAATCAGAATATATTGCAATACTCAATATGAAGGAAATAAATGTGAGAATGGTGATGTAATCAGCAGCAGCTGATTCCCTCAGAATTAGATTGCAGGCTGACGTACAGAAGGCCATGCAGGTAGTAGAGGGTGCTGTTCTTATGTTTAAAATATTCGGTCTGGTGATAAATGCAACCAAAACTGGACTCACGTTGTTTTGCCCTGTCTAAAAGGCTACGCAGACAAGTACGCAGTTTTTTTTATAAAAGCTGCTGTTAGACGCACAACTGGGCGTGCAACAGAATTTGTGAGACCGGTAGCTTAAAGAAGTCCCTCTAATCATGCTCTCGCGTGCACCGTGCGTAATCACCTGGAACAGATTTTTCAAACTTAAGGTGAAAAATGAGTAACGAGTACAACATTTAGTCAAAACTAGTAACCAGTCAATAAGTTAAAAAAAGAATGTCATGTGTGTGAACAGGAAAAGCTATAGCGACTCCAATTGTTAGTTTTGCATGGAGAAAGCGGATATTTCCGGAGGACTGGCGAGGCCACTTTGCAGGAGATTCGTAAAGGAAATCATAGAGAGGGCTGGTGAGGTCAGCGTTGGGAGACCTGTAGACATGATAGGCAAATTCCGAAGAATTGCAACTGTGTGGTCTGTAGAATCACGTTCGAAAGCACCTGTGAAACATTCCTTCTCACCGTAATTTCCAGCTGAGCAGTTACCGTATCCTGCACTCGGGGCGTTATTGAAGCAACGTGACGTCTTTGACGTCTAAGCTGGGCGAGCCCCAGCTGGGACAGCCATAACGATCGAAGGACATGTCAAATATGTTGCAACTCGACTGTTCTGCGTAGGATTCACACTCACCTCGTTTCGGGCAACACCGGCGTAGAACTTGCTACTCGGAAGTTCCCGCTGGCGTTGATCACACTGACGGGCGGGATTGTAGATACTGTCTTATCGGATGAATATCGAGGAGTAACCGATCGATGTCACTCGTGATGGCGGATTCCCGAGAATGAGCCATACTTCGCCGAGTGGGAGCCCTTGCAGTTGATGCAATAGGTAGTCTAATGCATATTTGCTTCGGGATGAACGCCTTCTTCGTAAAAATGAAGACGACGCGGTCCGTCTGCATCGTAGTTCCCAAACAAGGGTCACGCGCTCGCACCCGGACCGCCTCTGTGACATCGACGGCTTTCAGGGATTCAACGATAATGGGCTCGGGGACGTTCCTTTTGTGATGATTTTAACTTCGAAAGAGCCGGCACAGCCCTTTCGTTGCCTAGCTTTACAACCAATTCACCGTTGCGTGTCATCCGGGTCTCACGAACGTTTCTTTTCATGCCGTCGCAAAGTCGCGGAATTCGCTGCCGAAAAATATCGCCTTGGATTTTTATTTGAAGTGAGGTTCTTTTCTTCACGGCGTTATGAAGCGGTCTTTTTCGTCCTCTTCCTCTAAGCCCTTTCTGTCGCCGTTATCGTTTGCGTCGTACTTATCCTTGTAGTGTCCACCACCCCTATGGCTGGCCGGCAACCGTTACAAGTTCGCCATCCTCTTGCTCAAGCAACACACGTCCTCTGCCTGGCTCGCACCAACGACTACTAACTCATTTATTCTCATGCTTCCTTATATACGCACAGATTGCCCGCGCATTTACTGACTTCCTGAGTCTTCGCTAGAAGGGTGGCGGCATCTTCTATTTGGCGCCATGTATTTAACTTGCTTCGGCATTGCTGCCAACCGACGCTGTCTGTGCCTGCGCTGCTTAACGGACACTGCTATCCTAGATTCTCCCCCTTTATAGACTTGTTTTGAATTATATCCCGTCTTTATCCCGGCTTGACGGCTTGACATCAGGTTGTTGTAGCCAAGTGACTGCGTCTTTCTAGATCTTTGACCAAGGCAACCAGGTTCAAGACACAGAGTATTTTTTATAATGATCTATATTTTCATTCTGCCGTAGTGACCACGCTGATGCCCATCAGCACGGTTATATCATACTATGACTACTACTTTTATGAAATATAGACAAACATTATGAAGGAAAATGCCTTCATACGCATCCAACGCCGACTCAGATAATTACTACGGCCTTTCCAGTTAGGATTAGGACCCGAGTTAGGAGACGAGGATGTCGCCAACGCTGCGCATAACTTTCTTCAGATGAAGTGCAAGGCTGTTAAAGTTGATTTCAAGAACACTCCAAAAAAAAAACACTTTTAACTCTCACCTCCGAGGCTCGATGCCTATTTAGATCCGCAAGCATGCGCCTGAGCTTAAAATGTTGCTAACCTCTTGTATGCGAGACCCAGGTTTTGCAACCAGACGCACCACGTTGGCACCCGGCAACTGTACCGCCGTTTCCGGTGTCCGACAATCGCCACAATTTAGCTTCTGAGGAAGAAGATGAAGGCCATTATCTTGCCAGTCAACCAGTGGCGTTTCATTTTTGTGGGTAGAGGGCCTTCAACTCCTGACCAGTGCAAGATTTGACACACAACTAAAGTGCTATGTCCAAGTCTCATCACCTGTGACAAGCTGCAAGAACATACTAGACGGACTCTCAGCGAATTTCGTCAGAAATTCTCGAGTCAGAAGTAGCCTCATTTCGACTTGTAACATGTCGCGAGGTATTCACGGAGCAGATTTTTGGTGAGTCCGAGGTGCTCGTAGAAGCTCATGTGAAGGGGCGTTTAAGCGCAAGGTCCTTCATCATGTTTGTTCATGTTTTGTCAATCGCAGACTTTGCACGTCTTTATATTTCTCATCAATTGCCGTTTCGTCCCTTACGGGGTTTGCCGCATTAATCGAAATGTCCAGTTCAATTTGTTGTGTCGTAGTGGAAAAAAGTCTTGGAGAACCTTATTGGACCAAAATAAGCTGACGAGGTCTTTGATCCCAGAACAGGACAAGGCAAGACTTAAAGGCTTCCAATACCATACGAGCGTAGCGGCAAAATAACCTTCGCTTGGAACATGAGCAGCGACAGCCCGCAGAAAGCCAACTCTAAAAGCTAATAGGATTCTGGTGTAGGTTCGTGCGTCGCTATAAGCATATATTCCGTCCTCGAGTATCTGAGGACGTTCCAGAAGTGCAGCTTTTACGACCGCAGTTAATGAGGAGTGCGCCACGAGCAAGAAGCGACTGCCGCAAACTATCATTTCCAGGTCGCCCGGCATGGTTAAGCTGGTGAGAGTGATAGCTTTCTGCAGTTAGGCCTTACCTGTCTTTGCGTACTGCGTTAGCGGCAAATTCTTGAGTAGCTTTACTACTCTATAAACGGATAGTCGTATAGGCAGGAGGACCACGTTGTGTTGCTAATAGTAGCTTTACTCAATAACACGATGGCAGCCAAATATGAAATAATTGCAACCAAATCTAGACATGGACCGATTTGACACCATTGTCGAATACCACTGTAGACGGCGGTCGTTTTTCAGTCAAAAATAGGTTTAGCCCTAAGTTTCATGCAAGCGCTGTGTTCACAAACTTGGAATTCAAGGGGATCGAGGCAGATTAAATTCGGTTACCCTGCTCTGCAAACATTATGATCTACTTTGTCCCAAAGCTATGATTTACGTTTTGCCAAAATTCGGATTTATTCTCTCCCAAAATGATGACCTACTTTCTTCGAAACTTATTAGCTTTTAGTACTAATTACTGTGCCTTCCGCCTCCCCGCCTAACACGTTCGACTTGGATACGTCGTCCTGTCGTAGAAATTCCCCTCCTCCTCCGTATCATCATTCGGTTGCCGCTTAGGCAAGCTTATCGTCAGCCAGACTGCAGCCGGGATGCTCTCCGTTTAACGCAAGAAGAGGAAACAGCAGCAGCAATGTCGAAGCAGCCGATGCAGAGAGGCAAATGTTGTAGCTAATTCGTTCAGATTTATTGCGTACTTCCACAATGAATCTTGATTAGAAGTTGCGCTGAGTGTCGTCAGCGCTGCCGACACCGCCGTGCCATTGGGCAGCGGCCCGGCGAGCAAATCAGCGCAACAAACGAATCGTAACGAATCAAAAATAAAATAGATACAAGGATGTAAAGATAGGGGGCAAGAGAGAGCGAGAGAGAGGGATAGGGGAGAGAGATGCAGGGAGAGAGAGCAAGAGAGAGGAAGAAGGGGTAGTGAGAGGGGGGATGGATGTCGGAGAGAGAGAGAGAGATGCACTGCACGTTTTCTGCATTGCTACGCAGCGCTGTAGGCTGAAGCGTGCTGCTCTCGGAGCGACTCAAGACTTGACGGCGCTACCAACTTAAAAATGCCTTAATTAACGTGCTGTCGCACGTGCGGATTGGTTGGTGGCAAATCTTGCCGATTGTTTTTTGTTTTATTTATTTATTTATTTACAAATTCATTGACGCATTACAACATTATGGTCGCATAACTCGTGAGGCCGAATTGTCGCGTACGCAGATTTGTATAAGTTGCAAATAAAAACTGTGCAGTCTAAACACTGTAGCTTTTTGTTGAGATGAGCATCGTTGCCGCGACTCAAGTTATCAACGTTACGTAATTTAACGAAGTACTTCTGTTGCATAGAGAGAGACCCGCAATGTGCACATCTAAGAGAATGTGGAGACATGCCTTTTTGTTCGATTTTATGACGAAAATTCTGCTACCAAATACAAAATACAATGCAAATATCGTTTCGGGCCCTACTGACTCATTCGTTTACGCCAAAGGAACTTCAAGGAAACGGCGCAAGACTTCAAGGAAACGATTATTCTATTAGAGAAAATATTCACAATAAGCTGCACGGCAGTTAAAAGCAGCTCGAAGGCTACTCAGCGATCAAAAGCGCCACTTGAAACAGAGTGCAAATGTAGCGGCAGTGATCGTATTAGCTCACCTACTACTTGTAACTTAACGACAAAGTAACGTAAGCTTAGGTTAAATAAGTCACTGTGCAAGCACCTTGCAGTATGTGCTTACAAAATGCCACTTGACCATAAAAGAACTATATTTCTAATTTCAAGCGCTATGGTACATACGACACACACACACACACATATATATATATATATATATATATATACATATATTGCATATCGACAAACACATACAATACATAGACCTACATATGTAAATACAATGCAGGACCTATATGCACGTACGATCAACGCTTTGTCCACATCTCTCACACACGGATACAGTATGATTCCTCGAATGCAAGCAATCTTTTTGTATCGAGAGGAAGTGTAAGGTACGGCGCAAAGCCAGCGAACGAGACTCTATCGAGCGCCGTCTCGATGTGAATAATTTAACAACGGATGTGCGTCGGATCTCCATAATCCGGAAACTTCAGCGTGTCGACGACGTTGCATCGACGAACAGCTGGAGAGTTCGCATTTTTTGGCAAAGTCGTCTTTGCTTCGCGAAAGAGATCGACGATGCTGTGCATTACTGCGGCGACGAAGGCATGGATAACGAACCTGTTTAGTGGGTACGTAGCTGGCAAAGGACTGAAACTACGAGGCAGTGAAGGCAACAGAACGACCACCAACCACAAGCATGGCCAAAAGAGTATCTCTCTGCATGAGCTATGAGATCCGTCTAATCATCCATTGGCAGCGAGCGAGCATGGCCAAGAAGTATGCGCTAAAGAGAGAAGCCCTAGCCAGCCCTCAAGGTAAACTTTATTATAATTATGATGTTGCATCTAAGGTAATGTAGTAACCGCGCAAAAAAATCTAGGGTACACTGCAATTACGTCCAAAAACGAACGTCGGGCTTAAATAAGTACTACAATGTGTGTGAGTGATTCAAACGGCCTAACCTTTCAACTGGGTTCGTGCAGGATAGCCCTGTCAACACAATATAGGAAGACGTTGGACGTAACTGGGTAACGTGACGTCGATACTTAGTGATTTGCTCTCAAAGGTCATATCACCATTAAGTAGCCAGCTAAAAAATGTCGCCCGTACAAATATAATTTGGCCTCTTGATACATGACGCGTTTCGTCAAATAGATAAGCGCAAAGCGTGTCTTACAGCTGTAGTTTGATTCACTTTTAGGCGAAGATCCTCTGATTTATATCTATTACGGAAAAAGCCTATTTAATTACATACGTTTCGTACTTTTAGTCTGTGTTGACACGAGGCATTAGGATCGTAGCTCCGTCTATGCAGAACGCTAGCTGTATTGTATAAGTTTCCTCGATTAGCATTGCAAAAAGGGCCTGCAGTTCTCAACCTTCGTTTTCGA
This sequence comes from Dermanyssus gallinae, assembly GCA_003439945.1. Lineage (NCBI taxonomy): Eukaryota > Metazoa > Arthropoda > Arachnida > Mesostigmata > Dermanyssidae > Dermanyssus > Dermanyssus gallinae. The sequence goes on from QVRM01000837.1 coordinate 17,456, forward strand.
GCCTTTCTTATGGATTGACGTGGTATGACTAGTTAATCAGAATCAGAAAACGGTTTTTGTACAGATGTCCTAAGAAGCCAAAAATAACATTATAAAAGATACGATCTGACTTATTATTAGAGGGGTAGTATTCTGTGATGGTTTGGATGAGGCTCATACTGTGCCTGAACTAATGACTAGTTTTACTCCGTTATCCTTCAGCCTAGTTTTACGTGAGCGGAACATGGATAGTGCAAATGCTTCTCAGGATTGTACCACATATAATACATTGATCTTTGACCTTATCCTCCGCCCTATCGTCTTCATATTTGATTCAGTCTGCAGTGCGCGCTACAATCGCATACGATTAGAAGTACAAGCAAGAGGTAGACTAACATAGACAACGGTGCTATCTTTTTGCACGCACAAGAAGCCCACGTATGTACGTTTTATTTTTCGATAAAACGGCGTGGAAGAGATAACCGACGACTCAAGCAAGAAATTTAATTTAGAATTCATAATTCACATGTTCCTTCTCTGAGTATGAAATTTCGAACTCACACCCATTTTGCTTAGCGGATGGCCAAACGGGCGCATGCAAATCCAAATTGTTCTCACTTACGTTAGTGTTACGTGTCACAGGCACAGACCTGCAGGAATACGTAAGGCAGCGTATATAAAAGCATGAATCATCCTACTACACATCCCTCTTTATGATAATAAAACATATGATATCATGGTTTATGATAATAAACTGATTTCATTTTATGTTAGATTAGGTTAAAAATAAACATTACACGCGACACAAATCGTGCAAAATAAGTTATGAGTACGTAAACGCATTTGCCCCTTTCCTGAACGTATTATATAATGGCAACAAGACTGAACAAATATATATTTGTAGCCATTCTTACGCTAGTGTTAACACGCAGGGCTATCGGTTGACCTTGGTTGTACCTGTCTAATACGTCTAAAATTTATAGCTTGAGAAGTTAGTGTGATTTTGGACCAGAAACGTGACAGTTTTAAAAACGACAAAAACGCATTAAGATTTATGGCATTACAGGTGTCTGCAAGTATGCAGGACAAGCTGACATCATCACGAGGATAGGCAAAACCTTTGAAGAGCATGCTCTTTTTGTCTTAATTTATGCGTTAGAGTTCAGAAGACACTTAAGCTCGTCAAAAATATAAGACCAGAGAAATCAAGTAATCACTGTTGCAGATTGTATATATATATATATTAGAGATAGAGAGAGAGATAGATATAGAGGGAGATAGGGAGAGATATGAGAAGAGAGAGACATAGATATATATATAGAGAATATAAGATAGATAGATATAGATATATATATATATATATATATATACATATATATATATATATAGATATATAATATATACATACATACATATATATATATATATATATATATATATATATTATATATATATATTTATATAATATAATATAATATATATATATAATAATATATTATCGTTTATTAAGGAATAAAAATGGAGCTACAATTGTCTCCCAAGAACGTGTGCACAGGCAATATTACTCTATCTCGTATAGAGTCGGCTGGGACCACTTCAGCAGCGTGCCCCGGACGGATGCCGCGTTCCCGCGTTGGACGTCAAGGTCGAGGCGCTGTCTTAAGAAAGCCGCAGATCTTTTGTCTCCAGTTGCAAGGTTCAGCTGCTCACCGACTCTGTGGAGGAGCTTGCGAGTCAAGTTGCCAGGACCGCCCAAGGTTTCGAATGCTAGGGGTTGAAACTCATGTGGGTAGCCTATTGAGGCGTACTTTGCGAGCTTCCTTGCCTCGGCTAGATTACCAGCGTGGCCTGCTGAGATCGCCCCGCCACCGACCATTGAAGGTGCTAATGAGTCGGTGACAGTGGCGTCCCAGACGAGCATCCTGCCCCTACTAAAGGGGGTAAGAGTCATCCCATCCGGGCGCTTCCCATCGTCGGTGGAAAGGCCCTGGGGCTCTAAAATGCAGGGGAATCCACTTGATCGAAGCGCTCGGCCGAAGGTGTCGTTAATGCCGGCATGCCTGGTACGCCTTCCCGCACTCATAATGCACGATAACCCGTGATGGGCTAATTTGTCGACGGGGTGGCCGCATTTACATTGATGAGGGGACACAAGGTCACAGCCGAGGCGAAGACCTGCCCCGATTCGGGTCGTCTCGTTGTCCAGGAGGGTGCCTAGTGGGGCACTCGGAAGCGCATGCAGCCAGGCCCCAGATCCTTTAGCCGCGACCGCTCGAAGGCGAGCCCTTGTGGTGTCATCGACAGCGCTCGCTAGCAAGCCACGATATACTTCGTCGTGTAAGAATGTGTTCCAGTCATGTTGGCTTAGAGGATTATCCGGAGCGCCTCTGCAAACGGTCTTTAACTCCTCGTACAGGCGTCTCTTAAGCTCAGTAAACTGAGAAATGCCGGCTTCGTCTAGCAGTGCGATGGCATTGTTCTCAGATCGGAAAAGGGAGGATACTATCGCTGGCCCAGCAGAGACAAGCGGGTCTGGGATCCCCAGACCCCCCTTAGAGATCGGTAGTTGTGCCTGCTTCCGAGAGGAAGGCGCCAGCGATAGATTAAGAAGGGAATCGAGGGCGTTTAGAGTCAACTCGTTTAATGGACGCAGATCGTCCAACCGCCCTGTTAGATCAGCTCCGCGAAGAAGGTGGGTGACTCTCGTAGCAGAGAAGGAAGAACGAAGTAAAAAGAGGGCCCGGTGGGAGCCGAGCGGCGCGAGGTTGTCAGCGACTTCCTTAAGCTTCTTCTGCCATTTTTCGAGTGCGTGTGTGATCCCTTCCGGCCGGAGGGGAACTCCCAGAAGCTCTAAGTCGTTGTCGAGGGTAACCTTACATCCCGGCAATAAGGCTTGAAGGATGCGAAGGTCTGGGGTCTGTGCAGTATCGCCTGTGACGTAGATCTCACATTTCTCGGGATTCAGCTCTAAGCCCGAAGTCTTACGAAAGTCAAGCACGCGCCGAACGTCGTCGGCAACCATATCTACGTCGCCCCCCAGCACGCCGTCATCCATATACCATATGTTTAGTGGGCTTTTAAAAGAGTCACATGCTCTTTGATGCACAGGCAAAACAGAGGGGGGGCCAAAGGGTCACCCTGTTGCAGCCCCGTGGCCGAAGCTATCAGATCGTCCGGGAGGGCCAGGTAGGAAGCCGTACGGTACGCTTGACTGACGTGGTGCGTTAGTTGGGGGCAATGTGTCGCGACCGCCTTCAGGAGATGATCTCGTCTTACAGAGTTGAATGCGTTTTTGAAATCAAGCTTCACGAGGACCCCAGGAGATGTGCGTGAGTCAATGAAAGCTCGGGCAGCATGTACCGCGGTCTCGGCCCCGGCTGGTACAGCAAAGCCAAGCTGGTGAGGGCCCGTCGCCTCGCCTATGATATCCCTGGTTCGATTACAGGCAATCTTTGCGGCTAGCCTGCGTAAAGTGGAAGAGCAAGCAATCGGCCTCACTGACCCGTCCTTCTTCTGTAAGGCGAAAAGCCTCGCTCCAAAGATTATAGGCAGCAGCTGAGACGGAGGGGCGCCCCACAGAAGTAAGTCCACGACTTTCGCCAGTGCGCTCGCCAGCCGACCGGCTGTGTCCCCTAGAGTCGGAGATAGTAAGTCTATTAGCAGTCGGGGTCGTATAAAGTCAAGACCTCCGGCGGAACTTCGTGAAAAACTCTTAACCGCGGCTACAACTTCTTCCCCTGACGTGGTGCAGGAAAGCGGAAGGCTTGGAGGGGCTGGCCACTCTAGGTCTGGTGGGGCCGGGGGGTGTTTTTCGCGAGGGGCTGTCAGGTGATCCGTGCTGGGAGCCAGGACCTCTGACGATCCGATCAGCCTGGCGGCGCCTGACACGTCACCCTCGGTTAGCTTGAGAACGGTCTGGCGAACGCGATTATTCGTGAAAGTACGTTTTTTTGTGGGCGCTGGGGTCACGATCTCGGATAGCCGTAATCCATTAGAGAATTCGCGTAGATTATGGCGAATAATAACTGAAAGTGATTGAATATCATTGCGGGTGGGCGGAAGACGGAGAACCACTGGGGCAAACGAGAAGAGCGCATACCATGCCTCGTCGTTGTTATCGGCTTGAGACCCCCAAGAGGACATTTGCCAGGGCCTCTGCTACCTGCTTTCTTACCGGTTTCGGGAGGATCCTTAAAAGTCTTAACTTCTTTGCTGCACCCTGTATATCTTCGATCATGCGGGCGGGTTGCTGTCTGTTATTGTCGGTCGGTGTGGGCGTAGATGTAGATATGTTTGCAGAGGCCGATGGATGTTTGGCTGCTATATGCCTCGTGAGCCCTCTTCTCGTGTATTGCCCGTTGCATAGTGGACAAGCTATTCGCTGTGAGTGTACCGACGACTGCAACCCGCCACTGGCTATATTATTAGAATCCTGTTCCATCATTATTGCATTATTTGTTTAAGGCTTTCCAACACCGGCAATAGCTGCAGGAGGGGTTCTAAAACCACCACTAGGGTCTTAAGCTGACCCAACAGGTCGGATCCGCCCCCTGATACGACTTGCGACAAACGAGTTACAGCATCAGCCGTAGGGAGGATAGGGCGCGCAGTTCTAGGTGCTCGACGCACCGGGGCACGGTTTAATCGGCGCCGTGAGGCGAACGTCCCGTTATTGGTGTGCAATCTTCCCGCGCGTTTTTTGGGCTTCTTCGTGGGGAGTGGCCTGGGTGCAGGAAGAAGCAGCTGCGGGTCAGGGTTCTCGGGTGACTGGGAAATACCGCGAACGACGTTGGCGTACGTAGGCTGCCCACTTGGGTTTTGCGGCGAGGTGTCTGGTCGGGATGTGGGGTTTGGCCGACTGCTGGTGATTTCAGCAGCCGGGTACGTTACCCGAACCTGTTGCAAAGTTCTGGCTTCCAGGAATAATCTGTTCCTCTCTTTAAGATAGATCAGGCGGGGGCAGGATGGTGACCCGGACGGGTGAGCACCCCGGCAGTTAATACACCGCGTCTGATTGGTGCAACTTGCGGCGAGGTGGCCATATATATATATATATATAGATATATATATATATATATATATATATATATATATATATATATATATATATATATATATATATACATACATATATATATATATATATATATATATATATATATATATATATACATATATGTTTGTAGGATGCATATTACGATTTTGGGAGAGTGGGTTCACCTACGTAAGTGGTAGGCAGGGAAACCAAACTCAGTGACAAACCATGCAAAAGCACGCAGAACTAGCAGATGTATTTTATTTTGTACCCATGGGTACGATAACTTTGATAAGCGATATAACATAACATAACATCACTTTTATTTCACATAAAAGGGTTGGTATCAATATACATACTTCTGTAAGACAATCGTAATTAATCACCAAATAGGCGAGCACTATTTGGATTATCATGGGCCAATTTGGCCATACGGCAAGCAAACAGTCCGTTCACGAATTCTCCGCGGGCCACGGCTTTTGAGGTGATTGATCGTTGACTCCTTAGGTTATTGGAGCGTACATCAAAAAAGTGTCCTAACAAGTCACATTTTCGTAATTGATGTAGAACAGATAAGTTGCACTGCATAAAAAGTGTGTCGATACTTGGAACAACGTCATCTAACACGCTGTGTGGGCAGCTGATTCGCAGGCGTCTTAGAAACATGTTTTGGACGCCATTCACCAACTTCCTATATTTGGACAGATAAGGCTCCCAGACAGGGGAGCAATATGTGAGTTTAGGAAGAACAAGAGATTTGTAAAGGCGAATGTACACATGTGCAGTCGTTAAAATAAAACAGCGAAAGATAGTATTTATTGTGCGCAGAGATGTCTCCACAACCTTGGTAATGTGAAGGCTAAAGTTAAGATCAGGCGTAATATATATGCCTAAGTCCCGGGTATAAGAGAGGGTCGGTAAAATGCAGTTGTCAATTTTGTAGTCAAAGTCAAGTGCACCATTTTTCAGTACAATGCATTTAGAGGGTGAGAGAATCATGTTGTTTTCAAAACACCATCGTGCAATGCCGTCGACGGCAGTCTGCAGAACAGCGTGGGAGTCACTAGAGCAAATAGGATAATAAAGTTTTAAGTCATCAGCATATTCAAGATATTTGACCGCCGATGGCAGGTACTTATTTATGTCCAATACAAAAATTGTGTATAGAAGGGGGGATAAACATCCCCCTTGAGGTACACCAGATACTGCAGGATATGGTCGACTAAGTTTGTCACCAACCTTAACTCGAAAATGACGGTCGCTTAAAAATGCCTTCACCCATTGCACTGTACATGTATATATAGTAAGATATAATAATAGTAAAATAAATGCTGGGTCTTTTGCGAGCGCGATTGGATACCTAAAATACCTAATAACTCGATCCGGGTACCTGAAATACGTGAATAGAAAACAAGCGCTAATACAATGGTCCCTAACTGACGAAACCCTCGAATGAAACCTTCTAGGTAGTGGTAACTTGTCACAATGTTAATTGTGTACATGTGACGGCTATTAATCTCATAAGTTCCTGAAATGGTACACATGTATATGAATACCTATTCTATGGCTTCCGCCAGCTTATCTGACCGTTCCCACAAGAATTACTTGAGAAGCTGAGTAACTGGCTACTTCAAACCTGATCCTAATTGTTTCTACTGCTAGCTTGCAGCCTACTAGCAGGCACACGGATCGGAGCCGTGTCAAACGCGCCAAGCAGAGAGCCGCTTCATTTGTACTGAAAAGCACTTCTTGTGCAAAATCTGCCACTGAGAAATAACATCAAACCTTGCCAAGGTTATACCTCATTAATGGCACAATTTTAAGTTTAAATAGTCGAACTGTAACACACAGGGGTAGCCTTCGACTATATTTTATCTATCGAATATATTTTATTGTGTACGCGAGAGCAATTGATACGTGGCTCAAATACGGCAACGAATTGACAAATTCCACGTTCCGGTTGGCTACTACCGATGATTTTATCTACCGTAGCCAATCGACTGCCTCGGCAAAAATACCAGCATTCTCTGTACGATAATCTTGACGAAGACGTTCTTAAAATTGCATTTCGACGCAATACAGGTAGTTCAATAAGTTCTTAGAATGAAAACCAAGAATTTTCCAAATCATGTTTTTAAATTTATCTTATTCGATATACTCCCCGAGATGCTCAATACACTTTTCCCACCAAGATTTCAGAGCTTTTCTACCTCTTAAGTAGAATTCCGCGTCTTTAGACTGAAAATAGGCATTGACAGCAGCCTTAACCTCTTCATTGCTGGAAAAACGCTTTCCACCGAGACTATTCTTCAATTGTTCGAAGAGGAAATAATCAGAGGGGGCCAGGTCTGGAGAATAGGAAGGTTGTTCAATAAGTTCGAACCTCAGTTGGGCCAGTTTTGCCGATGCTTGCCGGGACTTGTGTACAGGAGCATTGTCCTGGTGAAACAGGACAGCCTTCTTCTGCAAAGCGGGCCGTTTCACGATGAGTTCTTGCTAATGACAGTCCAACAGTCTTGCATAATATTCTCCTGTGATCGTTTTACCGCTAAGGTAGTCGATCAGCATTATTCTACGTTGGTCTTAAAAAACTGTAGCCATCACCTTTCCGGTCAATGCCGTTGTCCGCACCCTCTTCGGAGGTCCTTCACTAGGTGCACACCATTGGCGAGATGGTGTGCACCTAGTGAAGGACTCGGGAAGTCTCGGGAGTGTAGTGATGGACCCAGCTTTCATCAACGGTCACGAATCTGCGCCAAAAATCCGATGGATCTTTCGACATCTTGACCAAATTTCGCTGTGAAGCGGAAACACGCGCGTTTTTTTGGCCTTGGTTGAGCAAATGCGGCAGCCATTTTTCTCTGAGCTCTTTCATCTTCAAGTTTTCGTATAGGATAAAATGCACACTACCTAAACTAATTCCTAATGCCTCCGCTATATCCTTAATGTTCATTTGCTTATCTGTGCCAACGATGTTTCGCACTTTCTCTATGTTTTCCTCATCAGTTGCCGTTTTTTGGCCTCCTGGACGTAGTTCATTCTCGGTGCTCCTGCAACCTCTTTTTAACGCATTAATCCAGTTGGAAACAGTGGCAAAACATGGCGCAGAGTCACCGTACGTCTCGTCCAACCCAATTTTTACTTGGGTCGCATTCCAACCTTTGAAATAAAAATGCTTGATAACCACTCGAAACTCTTTTTTCTTTATTTTTAAAAATCACGCCGATACGTTGCACGAGAAAAGCTATCAAAGGAAATCGCAACGGCCAATCACCATAATATTTTGAGTGCTAGCAGTCGAAAAGTTGCAGTTCCTAATAGCGGTGGAAGCGCGCCAAAATTCGAATTCTAAAAAGCTCATTCTAAGAACTTATTGAACTACCTGTAATTCGACGCAGAGTTGGGCTATCTATATCCATATTGTCTATATATCCATCTGCAATTATTTAGGACTCAGGGTGTATATCTCTTGCGTAGCTGAATACGTTTTGCTCTTTTGAGCTTTTTGCAAAATTTTGAACTCCAACACTTTTTTACGTTTTGAGTGGCAAGTTTTGTTAAACCAAGGCCGTAACCGCCTACGCTATCTTCATTTTTCAATATGTGCCGCCTTCACGGCCACCTCATTAGCGCGGTTCCTCTGAATAATGCCTCCACCCAATTTTAGCAGCCCAGAAGAGCACGCAAATCAAGACGCTGAACTAGGGTGGGCCAACGCCTGGCACGGCCATGGCTGGGCACACGCAAAGACGCCAGCTAGGTGCTTTCGAGCTTGAACGCTAGGGACATCGTATCCTTAAAATTTCAGCTCATGTTATGTACTTATAAACAGAAGGTCGACAGACCAAGCGTATTGGTTGTTATATATATATGTTTTATTTGTTATACATGATATTTATATTAATAACATAGCAGACCCCGTTAAACGACTTCTATCTAAGGTGAGCATTAGGCGGCTTTTACCTAAGGTGAGCGTTAAGCGACTTTTTAAACGACACACACCTTACATGCGGCGTCAATCCACTCGTAGGCAAAGGTGATAGTGCACCAACAGGATTACTTCGCCCTGCATCGGGAGAACTTATTAACACGTAAAACTCTCACATATCATAGAGACGCAATTTCCTCGGTTCTCGTTAAGAGAACAATGCTCATATATGTTTTACAAACGTTCTGGTACTAGCCCAACCACCGTATATAAAGCCTCGCATGTACACAGCAATACGTGGCAAACGCCGTCGACATCATGCAGTTTCAGCAGCTATTGAAGGCGTCACTGCAGAATCTCCAAACCCTGCTCCATCGCCAGTAAAACCCCTCCTCTCAGCTGCAGAATCGCCAGACCCTTCTCCCATTGCAGAGTCGCCAAACCCTGCTCCAACGCCAATAAATCCCCTCCTCCCAGCCATTGCCGGCCAAAAATAACTTCTGAAAACCTTGTGATAATCTATAATTTTATGTATTTCACAACGTAGTTGCATTTTCCAAGATATAGACTCATTTATGAGAATAATTTCGCAACGCTAGCTTTTTGTAATCTTGTAAAAATCATTATCGTTTCGAGCAGCACGGATGACGGAGCCTAGAAACTGTAAGGGCCAAATAGCACGTACTTTAATTAGCTTTTTTGCTAGTCATCCAAGCAGCTACGTTAGTTGATTGATTGAGGCTCTCCGCACGGGCACTTTTGCACTGCGTAAGCCCACCCAGATCTATGTTAGCACTTTCCATTTAGAGCGTCCGATTAACGCCTCTTATCCGCAGATGCACTACCCTTCGTATCACGTCCTTCGGCTGTCGCCTGCTTCGGCGGGTGGCCTGCCTGGGCCCCTGGCTTCTATCACCCTTTGCCGGCCTGTCCATGAGGTTACGGACTTTTCCGTAAATTTCTTTTTTCTAGCGGCGGTTTGTCACCGTTGGCTGGAACCGTCAACATTATCTATCATACTACATGTACATCGCCGTTTGCTGCGCCTGCTGTTTAGCGTTAGCGGCTCCGTCTTAAGCTGACGGCCTCTGGGCAGCTAGGCGTCTCCGTTGTTGCTCCGCCTTCTATTGACTCATACTGTCAACACGGGCGGCGTCTCGTTCCAACGCCTTCAGCTGCTCCTGTTAACCAGCCGTTACGTGCCGTTACGTGATTTTACCAGTAGGAACACTGACGCACCGCATTGCTGTGGCTTCAGCAGCACCGTTATTTAGTTTTAATTTGGTCTTGTCAGAGCCTTAGCCTAGTTATTAATTAATTTGTGTTATATTCCAGGCTGGCAGGCTTTTCTTGGTAAAACAAAAGCCGAGTTGAAATAGCCGGCCAGTTCCAGCTTTGGCACATGAGTCGCCCCGGCGGCAACAAGGCGACCAACGCAAAATAAGAGTGTAAAACCGATTTACTAAAGGTTTCTTTCCCGGAGAGCTCCGGAGTGGACGTTTCAACACTTCCATCTGGACTTGGCGATACACAGAAAACACGTAGGCAGTGCTCACCATACAACAAGAGTCCACTACGTGAACTCTTTAATATGAAGCGGCGTACGAAACCAGCGGCACCGGGCGCCGCTATTAAAAATATGGAAAAAAATGAATGTATCTAAGACGACCTGGTCCCCGTCGGAAGATTGAAAAATCTTATTCTTCGTATAATTTTAGGATCTGATTGCCGACAAATCTGCTGGTAAGCTTGCTCCCGTGGAAGGTATCATTGAATCCCATTTAAACAAATTAGTGGCAGAGAAAGCACACTACGAGGTTGTGTTGACGTGTGCTTCGTGCCTTTTAAGCCTTTTCAGGGCCGACCAGAGCAATCCGCAATGATCGACCATCATACGGTATAGTCTAATTACAGTCTCGACAAAAACGTCTTGATGTTAATTTTATGAGTTTGTCTCACACAGCAAACAGAGTATAAGGAGAAAATGCAGGCGTTTATTTGGTCTCGCTTATGCTACCAGTCGAACATGTTGTAACGATCGTCGAAAAGCCGTTTAAATTTTTTGTACCTAAACGCGTTTTCGTTTTTCTAAACGTTGTATATTAGAGTAGTAAAGATTCTAGTTGTAACGTGTATACATATATATAAGGTGAAATTCCTTACACTACAAGCTTACATAATGTACGATTTCATTTGTTTACCTATTTTACCGAACATTTAGAAAATTCTAACTCAAAGTTTGCTTTGATTGATTCAGCTAATCAATTGCTGTTAATGCTGACTTGGGAGCTGTTCGGCCCTTTTTGCTATTGTGGTTATGACATTAATCACCAGGTATATGTATTACTGCCGGTACTGCTGCTGCTACTGTAGTTAAGGCTGTAATTAATTCCACTAGTAACCGTAAGTGTAGTTGTCGTCAAAATCCCTGTCCACCATCGTACAAACCACTTCGTTTGTGTCGTTGCTGTTACGAATGATTGTAGTTAGTGGTTGTGACGATATAGGTCTTGTTTGGCTGTTATTTGTCTTTTTTTCTGCACTCGGATGTCGATTTGAGCTGCTGTGACCGTTGTTGTTGTGTTGTTGCTGTTGTTTTCAAATAGCATGTTGTTGCTCGATGTTGGTGTAAGTATTGTTGCACTTGCTCTCTCTGGTTAGTACGCTTGTTTCGTGCTCGCGACGTAACGACAACGACGACGACGATACGATCATTTTCGCTGCTTGCCAAGCTTCGCTTCAACATGAACGCGATTCCACGTTTCAACTATCGTCGGTCCAGTGTGCAATCAATTCTGGCCGAGGGTAGGCGGCGACTATGGTCGAGGTGGTAGCTGAGTTGTGTCATACTCACGGGAAGCTGCTCACTGTCACTGCTGTCAGCTGGCTGTGAGAACGAGGCGCCATTGGGGCCCCGGCGGGGTTCGCTTGGATTAAAATTACCACCATCCATATACACAATACGACCTCAGCAAAATCTCAAAACAGATAATAGCATATGTACTGATTTTACAAGAAATATTTGTATCGGTTATGTAAGTTGTAACCCTTTTTGAAAGTATTACCCTTTCAGATAATTCTAAAGGCGGACCCGTTTGAATGATCTGTAGCATTAAAACTTCACTAGAAAAGCGATATAAGCACTGCATTGCGGTAAGAGCGCACACAGATCCGACAGTTCGGTCCTTTGTAATCGTAGTGAAAAAACACAATTTCATCTAACTGAGTTTTCGCAGGTTCCAATATTATTTTACGCACAAAAATACGCGATGCTGCATTGATTAACATATACGTTATTATACGTTAATCAATGCAACATCGCCACACTATCGATAGTATACGAATATCTATCTAATACGTAAAAAATGCATAATAACAGAATCCTTTCAGTAGGAACTGAGTCTCCGTACGCCAGGCCACATCAATAGCAAACGATTCTTGTTAAGAACACTCTCGTCTCCACCAGAGTCTGCTGAACAGGGTGGACGTCACTAATAGAAAGAACCTTCTGGTATGTATATATATATATATATATATATTTATATATATAAACGCAGATCTCGAAAACAGTCCTCACTTGGTACCGGTGGCTATGGAAACATTAAGACCCATCAGCAGCTAAATTCATTCGGGATCTAGACAGAAGAATGATAGCAACAACGGGAAACCACCGCGAGGGAGAATATCTAAGACAGCTTCTGTCTCTCGCGATGTGTAGAGGCAATGCCGCTTCTATAATCGGCGCCATGGGATGAGTCGCTAAATAGCACGTGCTTGAATCGACGCGACACGTTTGAACCTCACACAATGAATATAATAAAGCGGATTAAATATATATATATATATATATATATATATATATATATATTGTGATGATTTATTAATAATTCACAATACGTTTGCACACTCGGCAGTGCTCGCCTTAATAAAAAAAAAAGTGGTAAAAAGGTGTCACGTGAGGTTAAGAATCACCTGTCCATTTTCTTGCTTGAGGGTAGCCCCCGCTCTTTATATATAGTTGTCAATGATTGCGCGAGTTATTGACATTTTTCAGCTTTTGTGCCTGGTACTTTATAACCATAAATTGTTAAATAGAAAATAAAATCAGTGGCAATTTTTAGTGGCACCGTCGCCCTTGGTTGTTGTTTGTTATGAGCAAAATCCGGTTTAACTAAACAATGCACTTCAGGGTTGTCGGCGTACTCTAAATATTTTCAAATCACAAATAACGTTGTATGTCTAACACATAAATGCAACACCGGTAAAGGAACAGGGGCACTCTGCTGATAAAATACCTAGAATAAAATACTTTTAGGCACTTAAATATATATATATATATATATATATATATATATATATATATATATATGTGTGAGTGGCAGGTCTCAGCGCTGCCGAAATGCAATGGCAGAACTTCTTTCTAGGATCTATATCGTTCACGTACGAAACTTTTAAAGAAATCTTACCACCGCTGTGGACCAAGACAACGATGGCATCACGTGACGGCAACAACACCGCCGGAGGACTCAGCTGCCAGACTTGCGGGCGAGTATGCAAATCTGGCGCGGGCCTCGCAAGCCACATTAGATTGACTCACAATCAACGAGAAGTTCGTGCCACCTCCCCAACTCCTAACCGATCACAGACTATTAATTTGATTTTAAGTTCCTCACAGAATGACACTGCTACTTATAATAATAGTTTTAACTGCCCTAGTACTTCACGCGTCTCCCAGCCAAATTGTAAATGTCCATCTGGTACTTGCTTCAAGGCTTTTTAGTTCTACATCAGGTCTTAATTTACACCGTCGTCGTGTCCATCCGGACGAATATAATGAGATTATTTTAGCCCCCCTCTTCTAAAAAGGCCAGATGGAACCCACAAGACCGTGAACTTTTAGTAACATTAGAAGCAGATTTTATATTATATAATAATAACAAAATACCTAGAGAAATTGACTACCTTTTAGCTACAAATTTTAACTCACACACACTTGGGGCGATTAGAAGCCAACGTTATTCTCAGGCGCATATGTATCTGGTTGAACACCTCCGTAAAAAGAGGTTCACCTGGATTCCAACCCTGACGGATCTGAGCTTCCTGGGTCTAGTCGGCCTCGATACTCTAAATCAGATGGCCCCTATAATCCATCCCAAAAATATATTATTATATCCAAAATACCAAAATAGCCCTCACAAACACATTTCCCAAACGCAACATAATTTTAACAGACCTTACTTATCTGTCAAATATATTTTGCTCAGGTGAAGACCACACCTTAAACGTCGCCAACACCCATCGCCTTAAACGACTTTCTGAACAAACATTTTAAACACACTGTCCGACGTCGTGCCTTTAGAGAAACTCTTTCCACTAAAGCGCGAGTATCTAAAAGGCAACAGCGACGTCAAGACTACGCAACCACTCAAAAACTATTTAGCCAAAACCGATTCAAATGCGTTCATGAGGTGCTGGACGGCAAACACACCATACACAACATGCAGGCCACCGAAGTTGTAGAACACATACTTACAACGAACGCTTAACAAAATATCGCGGATACCCGGAGGTATTCAATAATTATGTCGAACGCTTGTACCTCTCATCTAAAACTCTCATAGAATTTGGAGAAGAATGTCGCACATTTCGGCCAACTAGGGGTGATAGACAGGGCCCCCCTTTTATTTAATCTAGTTCTCGACGACATTCTTTCAAAATTAGACAAAACTGATATCGGGAACCAACTTACTGATGACTTCCGCCATATGGGCTTAGCCTTTGCGGATGATCTCATTCTCCTAGCATTCACGAAATCTACTCTCCAACGGCTCCCTAATATTGACCCCCTTTTGAAATCCCAAGGCCTTAAAATTAATACTAAGAAACGTTTTACTATCTCCCACCTATTAATTAAGAAGGATGGTAAAGGTTTTATCAATACCGTACCAGAATTTAACGTTGGAGATCAGCAATTGCCAGCTAAAGGAATGAGCAATCGATGGAGATATCTTGGAGTCGACTTTGACAGCAATGGTAGAGTCGACTCCACCAAGGATATACTCCTTAGTTTACTCAACAGACTCACGATAGCTCCCTTTAAACCCCACCAAAAACTTATATTTTTGAAAGACTTTCTCATTCCCCGCCTCCTATATAAACTCTGTCTCCGGTCCCAGACCATCTTACGCACTCCTTAGCGACCTAGATGAAGAGATCAGAAAGGTTGTTAAATCGAAAACTTGTGCCGAACGCCTACCTGTACACGCACACAGCACACGGCGGTCTGGACATGCCCTGCCTCCAAACATTCATCCCCAGACTCCGCCTCTCCCGCCTGACAGCACTACAACACTCCACGCACCTTGGGGTCCAATGGATGGTAACCACCGAGCACTTCAAAAAAGACCTTGCGAAAACAAGACTTCTTTGCGAGCGCTTGGGAACCTCCATTGAGACCGCTCCACAAGAGACCTATTATTGGTCTCAACAACTACACAACACGTTCGATAGGGCATATTTTAAAAAAGCACACGAAACGCCCTTTGTACATTACTGGATTAAGGGTATGCCCTACCTATGTGGTAAGGAGTATTTAAACCTACTAAAGCTCAGGATCAACGCACTACCAACGCGTGCCAGATTGGGCAGGGGACGCCCGGGCTACAACAAACGTTGTAGGCACGGGTGTCATGCGCCTGAGACGTTGGCTCATGTCGCTCAGATGTGCGATACAACACACAAACAAACTATAAAAAGACATGACGACGTCTGTAATCGCGTGGCGCGTCTTCTCCGCGTGAGGGGTCATGAGGTGGTTCGTGAGCGAGTATTCCGTCGATCGGGCGCACCGGGTCTAAAGCCCGACCTCGTAATAACAACACCTACCGAGGTCTGGGTTTTAGACGCCAAGGTTTGCGGCCCGAACCGGGACCTGGTAAAAGCGCGGCAGGACAAGATCACTAAATATGACGTCGAGTTCCTAAGAGCGGCGCTCCCCGACCCGCAAAAACCTCGCAGATTCGGATCCATCACTATCTCTATGAGTGGTGTATGGGACTTTGAATCTGCGACGACGCTCTTGGAGCTCGGCGTCACGAATAGGAATCTTATGGATTTTATCGTTTTAACGTTGCAAGGATCCTTGAGGATATACCGCTCGCACCGGGTCCATAAGAGCGGGGGCTACCATCAAGCAAGGACACGGACAGCTGATTCCTAACCTCACATGACACCTTTTTACCACCATTTGTATTAAGGCGAGCACTGCCGAGTGTGCAAACGTATTGTAAATGATTGATCAATCATCACAATATTTTTTATATATATATATACGTTTCCAGATGTATTGTCCTGAATCAACAAGATGCTTTTATCATGGTAGCTTGGCGGATCGTTCTTAACTGTCGATCAACGTTTATTAATAATGTGTTGGATTCTTCTTGTCGTCTGCTACCGTGATGTTCGAATGTGCAATGTGTTTGCTTCCGTTTAAAAAGGGAGAACAACTGGTTATTTGTAACCATGGCTGTTCTACTGTGTTTCACGGGGGGTGCCTAGACCCCGTGCCCCCCGAGGACGTACAGTTTGTGTCGTGCGGATCCTGTGAATCAGAAGAACCCGACTTCGTCCTGATGAAGGAACATTTGTGTGTGCTACAGTGGAATTTAGTGAAGCTGTGGGCATCACACTCGGAGCTCCAGCGAAGAGTCGCCGGCAATGAAGCGACCCCTCTGAAGCAACTTGCGCACCCCGAGACCATCGAGGGGTGTTTAAACTCCACGCTAAACGAAAAGGTTAGCGTGAAGAAAACGAACGGAACACGGAAAGCGCGGAACAACAAGAAGTCACGGTTGACGGAAGGCGGAGATCTACTTGTGTCAACAAAGCCGATCTACGACAGCGCCACCGGAGAGAACGGCAAGAGCAGTCTCTACGGTGCCAAGCGCAGTGCTACAGCAGCTGGTCTTAACAGCAGCGGTAGCAGTAGCGGCGGCGGCAACAACAACACCGCCACTACCCTCGAAGCAAATGAGCCGATGGATGACAACACACCAACGGCAAGGGAAGCGGCAGCGGCCGCAACGTCGCCAACGGAGACAGCGGCAGAGAAAAGAAAAGACGAGGAAGACAACGATGGTTTTGTCACCGTCCAACGGAGGAGGAGCGGCAACACAAAGCATCGTATGCAGAAAGGCAGTGCAGCTGATGTAGTAGGAGATCTTAAAGTGTATGCTGGGCCAGGCAGGTTCAGCGCGCTGAGAGTAGCACGGCTGGCGGCGAAAACGTCAGCTGTCAACCTACACAAATGGCTCGTTAAGAGGAGCATTTCTGTAAAGACAGTATTAAAAAATGCGGACGCAGGTGAATGATGCCGTGTTCTCTGTAGTGCTGGGTGACGGCGAGTACGCAAAGTGCAGCAAGAGTGAATTCTGGCCTAAAGGTATCCTATTTCGTCGTTGGGCTGGTGGTGCTCCCTACGAGAAAATGGTCATGGAAAGCTTTATCGCGCCTGGCGGTCCGGCTCTTCGCAAGTGACTGCACAGACCTAGAGATGCTAACGTGGAGACTACTAGGTCTCTACGGTTACTTCTCTGGAACTGTGAGGGACTAAGAGGAGCAATAGACCTAGCGCCAGTTGACATGTTTACGTCGGTGGACATTGCACTTCTTACGGAGACCTACCAGCGGGAGGAACTGCATATCAATAATATGCGAGGGTTCCACCAGCTGGCAGTTCTACCTGCTGGAGGTCGTGGTAGACCAGTGGGTGGATTATCAATCTACCTACATAAATGTTTACCGCCGGCGCAATGTGTGAGGAAGAACGATTTCTGTGTAGGCCTCTCGTCTATGAGGGTGAACATAGCAGTCTTCTACCTCCCCCCACAACTTGACTCGGCAGAGGTCGCTGACACGGTGAGTTCTGGTATATCAGGTTTCGACCTGTCTATGCCAACCATCGTCGGTGGCGACTTCAATGCCCGAATTGATGGTAGGGCTACTAACGATAAAGGAGAGGTGCTGCTGCAGTTAATGGAATACTTTGGTCTGAGATGCGCAAATGCACGTGAAGACCACACGTGTATAAGTCATAACGGAAGCAGCACCATTGACCTACTGTTTCACAACCTTGTCGATGGCGAAGTAAAAAGCTTCGATGTTCTCGAGGTGGCTGCAAGGAAGCACCTACCGGTGTCAGCAGACGCGAATATTCCAGATATTTGGTTCAGACAGCGAGGGGATCCACACCTGGTTGCCACGAGGCATGTTGACCTTTCACTTTTAGAGGTTGATAGCCTCGAGGTGGGCTGTGATGTGGATACTTGCTGTGAACTGCTAGAGAGAACCATGAGAAGTGCAGTCAAGTGGAAGAGACCGGGGCAAAGGAAATCACGACAGTGGTTTTCTCAAGCTTGCTATCTCGCCCACCGTGATGTGCTCGAGCTCTTGCGCCAAGCGAGGGTAGAGGCACCACCGCAGCTGCTAGCCAGACGCAGGCTTGACTACTTCAACAGTAGAAAAGCTTATATAAAGCTATGCCTTGAGCACAAGAGTGAATACGCTAGGCAGGAGGAAATTCGACTGCTTGAAAGAGCAGAACGCAAGCCCTCAGCCTACGTTGTACGACCTCGTAGGGGGGCGAACCACCTGCTCAGCAACGAACAGGTAACGAGTCACCTGACCGGTCTTCTACATAACTGCGAGACGGTACGCCTGGCTCCAATGATTGAGCACCCGTTCACATTGGAGCAGGAGACTATAATTCTGCCCTTTGAGGTAGAAGAAGTAAGTCAGGTTCTGCACTCTCTTCCGAGAGGAAAGAGTGCGGGACCAGACCAGGTGTACTATGAACACTGGGTGCAGTCTGAGCCAATCTTGGCAAACCATCTTTGTGATTTCTTCAACGAGATCATGAAGACGGGACAAATGCCACGAGTCTGGCATATATCCAGGCTTTCTCTTTTATTTAAGGGCAAGCATGGCGATGACAGACGAGACCCAAACTTATACCGCGGTATAGCGTCTGAAAGGACGCTGAAGAAGATCTTCTGTAAATTGGTTATAAAACGGATCGAGTACGTTGTCGACCAGGCCCTTCCACCGGAGCAATTCGGCTTTCGAAGAGGCCGAGGAACGCGTGATGCAATCCATGTGCTTCAGTCAGAGATAGAGCGAGCTGTGGCAAGGCCCGGAGGTCATTTGTATGCAGTCTTTATAGACTGCGTCAAAGCTTTCGACAAAGCACCTCGAGATCTCCTGGTGAAGTCATTCCGATACGCAGGGGTTGGTGGCTCTCTTCTGAGCGTAATTTTGAGCTTCTTTGATGAGGACACCTTACTGGTGCAAGGTGAGCAGGAAGTGTTGCAGGTTAGGCAAAATGTGGGAACCCCGCAAGGCGACCCATTGAGCTGCGTCTCCTTCACTCTACTGCTTGCCGATTTTGTCGATCATATTCGACGGGAGTTCCAGAAGGCCACAGTTGTGATGTACGCAGATGACATAGTGGTCGCCCATCACGACCTGGGTGCCATCAAGCGCATCACTTCTCTGGCGGAGATGTTCCTTGTCTCAAGGGGGCTCGAAATAAACGCCATGAAGACCAAGGCTATGCAATTCAGAAGAGGAGGTCGATTGGCTGCTAAAGACGTTATACGTTGCGGCGGCCAATCCTTGGAGTTCGTCAACTCTTTCCGGTATCTGGGGCTTTGGCTTCATTATACTGGGACGACCTTCACTGCTCACATCGTCGAAACAGTGCGCACAGCTCTAATCTCTCTTTATGGAGAGGTAGGCGACGTCCGGCGACTGTCGGTCCCGACGGCAGTGGCACTTTTCTACCTCAAGATTGTTCCAACGCTGATGTATGGTCTTGACAAAATATGGGAACACCTCACCCGGGCAAACTTTGGTTTGCTTGAAAGGTGTTTCACAATGTACATGAAGCGGGTACTTTGCCTGTCAATGCGGGCAAGGAGCCGCTTTGTGTACCTTATGTCTGGCTGTGCACCGGTTGTTGGGATAATTCGATTGAGATTGAAGACACCGCGTACAGTACCATTCGAGAGCTTTATCTCAAAATGGGAAAATAAAGTTGAACAAGCCCGACGAGAGGTTGGAGACCTGGATATTTTCAGTGCCTCTCACCTCTGGTCTGGTCTTGCATGTGACAATCGCCATATCTATACCAGATATATAGTTCATGGCTATCATCACCTGGTCTGTTCGAATACGAGCTTCCACGAGGAGTACACGGAGTGCATCTGTCGACTGTGCTCTCAGGCGTGTACGAAGTTTCATGCGTCTGCCTGCCTGGCCCTTGCGAAGAGATCGCTGCACTGCCTCTCTTGAATAACATGCCGCGAGCAGCTGACTATATCATTGTATAATCTGTATAAGTATCTATGTTATATGCATACTCAATATGAGTGAAATAAATAAGATGATGATAATGTGTTGGATTTTGCAAGCCATCGTGACATAGTGGATTAGTCTCACAGATGCTCCGAGACATTCTCTTCTTGGCTTCCTGAAGTGCCAGTGTCAGTCGATTAACTATAGCTATTCTACATATGGCGAGATGCACCGTAACCTTAAGCACAATAAAGTCCATAAAAACAAAGATTTTCGACCGCTTTCTAAACTTGTGGGCAATAGTGGTTGGTACCAGTTTAATATCACAGGTAGGGCATTTAGCAGAATGTGAGTTAAATGCCACCTAATCAGCCTAACTGGTCAGTAGTTAAAAGAAGATGAAGCTAATAGTACAGGGTCTAAGCTTCAGTTAGAAAACAAGACTGCAGAAGTAAAACACAGACGCAAAAGTTACAGTGTACAGGCAAGTTAAATAAATAAAGTGGTGCGCATGTACATTCACCTCGTAACAAACAATTTCATGGTTGCGAAACATTACAAATACCTGCGTAGCTGAAGTGAATGGTTAAGAAGGAAGATTAACCTAGACAAAAAAGATTTCCTACCGTGTTTACGACCGTTGCCAATACCTTTACAATCATTGGCATGATTCCTGAATAAACCTGCATCACAATATTCATCGTGTAACTCTACATTGTACGCTGTAATCGTATCTATTAGATTTGTTGAGAAGACTGCCTTTGTTGTTCGTTTTCGCTGTGTCAGTCGACTTTGAAATTTAGAATTTTTTGGCAAAATCTCACTTTAAGTCCTGAAACTTGTCTCACCAAAATAACTCGTTCTTCTAGTTATGGCTTCATGCGTTAGCAAGCGATTCTCCTCCAATGTTGGAATGCATCTGTGCTAGCAATTCGCGTTAAACAAAAAAATGCTAGCTGCTGTATCGGTAGGAGCGATGCGAAACATTGCTCGACATCTGGAAACAGGAATTTGCAACATATGCTATTTGGCTGTCTGCTCTGAATATGCAATGAAGTACGCTGCTCGTGATGATGACGACGACGACGATAATTATCTGCGGCCAATGCGGTCGCATGCGATGGCGCTTGCGGAAATCGCGAAGCAACGCAAGACGCAACACGATTACCATTTTGGACCGGCCCCAAATCCCTCAGAACGACTCGGCCCGACGAAGACGGAGAAATAGCGCTCGTCGGCAGCGCCAGGCTGCGATAGCAACTATCTTGCTGGGCTCGAGCAATTAGAGCGCTTCAAGTGAAGTGTGATGCGCGCGCATGAGCTACACCAATGGCCTCAAGATTAACTAAAACTACAAACTCTCCAGACCTTTCACAGCATCATCAGCAAACATAGACACATATCTATCTAATACGTAACAAAGACATAATGGAGCTATGGCTGTTGACTTAGTTAACACAATTTCAACATTAAAAGACGAACGTATTTTTTGTTAATATTTGATTAACATTTCTGTTAACTCTCAAATGTCAATTGTTTCTTAGCAAATCGTTGGTGAATATGAGTATGCTTCTTAATTACCAGCGTAATTGGTTTGAGCTTGTGTATGTGTGATTGTAAATCGCCTGCATAACACCTGCTAACGTATATATACAGACTGTATGATAACATAAAGATAACAGAAAGAATACAGAGAAACTCACTCTGTATTGGTTTTGCCTTGTACTCAACCACAGCCAGATGCTCCGACTTAATAGTCAAGGAAGATGAATGAATTCTACCCGAGTATGATTGATCCTGCGCAATTTTGTTAGAAAAGAGCGCTTGCCGTCTAAAACTTTACGCAACGTGGTTCTATCTTATTGACGGGGTTTGCAAAGGCTTGATTAGATTTATCATCGAATAAGTCTATTAACTAAACGTTCAAAGGTAAATGTTGCGACAGCATACAGTCCAATGTTTATTACATACGTTGTCATAACATGTAAATAAACCCGAAACAAATAACATAAAAATAAATGTATTATGTTGTACATAAGTTATTGACTAAGTGTATGATGTTGTACATAAGCTATTGACACAGCGTGTAGATGAGACTTTTCCTCTCAACACCCTGAACGGCAACATACAAGATTCTCGGAAATGTCGTAAAACATTCGATTATTTTAACCTCTATCCACAAAGCTTCTGGTCTGATTACCCACCATGTCGTTAGTAATCACGCGTCAATATTGAGATTAGATCCAGACACATAACTGATTATTTATGAACTTCTGTAATATGACCAGCGAGTAAATAAGAGAGAATACTCTTGTTTTAGTATTTGCAGATAATGTGTTCTTCTGACCGCCTCATCAAAGCTCGCCCTTCAGCGTCTTCTTGACAAGGCCATTTCTACGTTTGAGATCAAAGGAGCTTTTGCCAAATGCAGGAGCAAATAATCAAGTTATTTCAAACGAAAGTAAATGAAAGGAAAGAGCGCGCCTTCAACTGGGCTGTGAATCACTTGCATAGCTTTTAGAGATATCGAGAGAGTGTGACAAACCCGGCCACCTACCAAATGCGCTGCTGATACACCACCGGTAAGGCCACACGATAGCCGACCGAACGCATTGTCCCACGTGCACTCCAACGACTCCGGAGTGCGTTCACAGCCACAACGTCGCTCTCCTTCATAATCAACAACAACGACGCCGACATGAGTCCGCTCAGCAAGTTGATTATTTCTACATCGATGCGCCACGTTCACCAGCGCTCCCAATGACGCACGCCAACCACGAGGTCTGTATCATCAGCGTCCTTATCATCAGGCCTCCATACGTTACGACCTACAGCAGTTATAGGAATCGGAACTAATCAACGCAATGACGAAGCGCTTCCGGATCAACCAATCAGCAAAGGCGACCAGCAGAACATTCGAGGTGACCGAATCCATCGATTAACGAGTAGTCCCATACGAAAGCCACGGTATCTATTTTCGTGTGTGCTTTCGTTCAATATACTTGGTCTCCCCGTGTTATAGTTGTTATCCTGCTGCGTCTACATCTTCTAGTTCGCTTAGCGTTACCCCGTCGTCACAGTCGTGCATAAAATATACTTTTAATAATGCATATTTAGCATTATTATGAACAAATTGATGATTTACATTTTGTGCATAAGAAGGGACGACACACATTCACATAGGTTTCAGAGTCGCCCCCGCAATTTGTGCTGTGCCATGAAAATCGGTCTGAGTTTTGAGACTGTCGGCTGACAGGCTGAGCCTTATGCAAAGTCAGACTGCGTTCAGAAAGACTCTGTTGGTATGTCTCTTTCTCTCACAGAGGGCTGTGACATCGAAAGGTTCCTTGGAAAACGAGTGACTTGCTTTGATGTGTGCCTGCTGATGTGTCCTTACTTACGCGAATGACATCTGACGGCGTTCGAGCTTTACTACCGGAGTTTGAATTTGTGTAAAGCATCCTTGTTATTCAGTCCATACGCACGACGTCCCCGTTATGCAGTATGTCTATTTTAAATAGAAAAGGCGAACTAAATCGTTTTGCTGCAGTCCACACTAACCATAACCAACGGCAGCGCGATGTCTAATACGTCTGACTGATTTTATTGTCTTTAACGTAGCAACTTTGAGTTACCGAACGCGATGAATACTAAAGAGCTGTTAGATTAATTACTGTTTGCTGCAGACAAAAACGACAACCTATAATTTGTCAGTGCTTTTGAAAATACGTTTAAGCAACACATCCCTAAACCGTGAAAGAATTGCTACTTGTGTAATTTATTTGCCTTATCGACGTGATGTTTTAGAGGATTATGCTCAACGAAATTGACTCCCCGACACAGGTGCTAGGGGAAACGAACCGTGTTACTGGTGACAGAATTGTCAGACAATTAAAAACGTAGATCTTAGTTGACGTTACCATGATTTCCTCGGTAATTGTCCGAGCATGTACTAATCGTAACGTTACTTATCTAAATCAGGCAACGACGCTGCTAAGAAATAACTTGTTGTTTGCTTAACGTAGTATTTTTGTAACTTTGTTTGCTTCGCGTATTAAACCAGGTCGCGGGTACGGCGGAGATTGTGAATGACTCTTTTCCAAAATAAACTAAGCAACTATTCAAGCTTTATGCTGGATACAGAACATGACGGCTACTTACTTTCCTCACCGCAACAGTACGACAGGTTTAGGGAAGACATGACTTATCTAGCCTGACCTGCATAGCGACAGTGCGAAAAACTATCTATACATACAGCGGTCTGATCCATACGATGTGACGACGCTTGCTACCGAAACAGACCACCGTAGAACCGCATCTATTTAGGTATTACAGCATTCACTTTGAAAGATAGTAGTTAGTCAGCTATCGAACCAGCAAGTTGCACCGCTTGCGAGCTCCGCCAAGAGCAAGTCATATTTATGTAATTGTGGTGTTTCCTGGTGTCCAAACGGTAACTAAATACGATAGTGAACTGTTTCTAAGATATAGTGTGCAGCACATCATGTTCTGTGTTAATGCTTTAATTAATGCAATCGATATCTAACTACGACACCTCCAGTCCTCCACATTGGCAGTAGAGTGCTGTTTCACGAGCTTAAACGATTGTAATCGATCGTTCGAAAATTTTCCTAATCGGTTCAGCAACATCTGCGATTCAACATTGAACTTGAAAGCCAACACCCTTTCACTCAAGCTTTTTTGTTGAATAGTTTATTTAAAAGCTTTGCAACTAACTGTGTTACGACCTGCAAACCACAACAACAATTGCGGCAGCGCCATCATCATCAATAACAACAACAATAACAGCATTTTGGTTTAGTGGCGCGTGGGGCCGTCAACGACACCATCCGGCCGCTTTGTGCTTTGTTGTCGTTTCAATATTATCCTCTCCCGGCCCTCCTCTGCTTTCCAAGCTTGGCGCGCCTATTGAAGCGGGATAGAGGCTGAGCAGTGTACAGGGTGTTCTAAGCCAATTTCCCAAGGGCAGATGCATGTTTCATGTAGCAGCTGTGCTCGGGCGGGAGGTGCACCTCGCCGGTACACGCGTTCAGCTCAGGAGCGGGGAGAACTGGGTACGCACTCTTTGCAAAGCTGTTGGCGAATTTAATGACACCGGCTTACTGCTCGTAATTGTTTCTGTCGTTAAGAGCTCACATAACGAAGAGCTATCCACTCTTTTAGCTTGGCTACTCAAGTGTGTGCGTTTTCACCAGGGAGGTGGAGGCCTGCAAGCAGCTTTGCAATGCACCGCCGACAACACTCGCAACAACAGCTCCGCCGTGGAAATCATGGAATCAGCGATGAAAAGATCTGTAATAATTGGGGACACGCTTCTTAAGAGCTGCCAGAAGCAACTATCGCTGCTCAAGAAGTTCAAAGATCTTCCTAGTTTTCTTAGACCAGAAGCAGCTTTTCACCGACATTCTGCAGGTCATGACTGACACCTCGGACCCGCTGCAAGTTTTGATTCATGTAGGACATGCGGAGTGCATTAGGCTAGACACTGATGAGGCGCTGGCTCGCTACGAAGGCCTTCTAGTTCTGGCAAGGGACGAACACCCCAGACGCTGTCTTATCCCAAAGTCAACTTCTGTTTAAATCCAAGAGTGTAAGCGCTTCAATAACTGACTTGCCAGCCTTGCTTACAACTTTAACGTACAAGCTGAGCTTTTCAATTTTAATTCAATTCAATAGCGCATTTATTGAAAGGGGTTGATACAGGTTACAACAATGAAGATACACCAAATTGTTCCGGCGATAACTGCTTGGATTGGTACATTCGAGCTATTCGCCAGGCAAATATATTATTAATACGCTCAGTGCGAGCGGTGTCCTTTGGCACAATAGTGTGACTACTACGTAGGCTGTAAAAGTGTATGTCAAAAAATTTGTCAATCATTCCTGCCTTTCGAAGTATGCGGAGGGCAGAGACATTTTGTTTTACAAACAGGGCGGAGATTGGTAGTAGGTGGCATTGGAGTAGGGCGATCGCATCCCTGTCGAGGTTGCACCGCCCATCTTAATCGCCTTAAAAATGTGTGTTGGACGCCCTCAAGCTTATTGAGGAAACCTTTTTGGTATGGTTCCCACACCGGGGAGCAGTGCATTAGTCTTGAGAGAACTATGGCTTTGTACATCTTTATATATACATCGGGATCCTTGACAATAAAACAACGAAACAACATATTTACAAGTATTGCAAAGGATTTCACCAGCTGGTGCGCATGCTCCTTAAAAGTTAGGTCAGCGGTGACCTGTATACCTAAGTCTCTCGTGACGGAAAGCGTAGGGAGAACGGTCCCATTGATCTCATAGTCAAAAGCAGTCGACCCACGCTTCAGAACGACACATTAGATAGATGAACGCGGTGCTGCGTAGGTTTGAGCATTATGTTGTTCAAACTTATAATCTGTTCCGATTACGGAACGTTATGCTGCTGTTATATTAATAGCTCAACAGGGCGTACAAACAGATAATCAGTCAAAAGAGACTATGCTTTGAACGAAAAAAAAACATCTTATTCTGGAAGCCATAAGACAACCGAATAATTAGATTCAAAGCGAACCGGACCGTCGTTTGCCTTAGACCATCATAGGAGTTAAGAGCGTTCTTCGAGCGCGATGTGCGCAACTAATACCATCCCAGAGAAGGTTTTTAATTCATTTCTGTGTCAGAAGACTTGACTATGCAATCCAGAGAGCATCTTGGCTGAAATATTTATAGATGATGTTACTAACGTCATGCCAAAGGCAAAATTTCGTAAAGCACCAGCTCCGGATCAAGTGCAAAAATGAGCACCTGCCCCAAGTTATGCTGCTGTTTCTCTGCATACATGCTCTATTCAACAAGATACAAGAACATGCAACCTTGCCCTCGTGATGGAGGAAAATGACTTTAAGTGTCATTCCAAAAGGGAAGGGCAGCCCTACCTCTCCGTCATCTTGGTGCGGTATTGCAACCAAAAGTGCGGCATACAAGCATTTAGCTAGTGTATTGACCAAGCAACTGGAGGCATTTTTTGACGACATGAATAGCTTGCCGGAAGAGCAGCATGGATTTAGAAGCGAAAAGTCGACGATGACTGCTTGCTCCGTGCCTCTCTGCGAGATTCGGTCGAATTTCTCTTAAAAAACGGTTACCCTTACGCCGTTTTCGTGGACTTTACATCTGCATTTAACACAGCATAGCGTCAACGTTCACATTTCGTCTGCTTATTGCCTCAATTCTTTAATAGCTCACAGTTATTCTCTATGACAGAGTGTTTGAGCTCAAACCGTTAGTCCAAACAACAGGGGACATCTCAGTCTTATCCTACTCTCTGTTCTGGTTTTGGACTTGCCATCAATAATCACAAAACGACACAAGTTCGTAAACGTGTTGCTCTATGCTGATGATTTGGTTCTGTTCTTCAGAAGTCATTTTCACGCTTAGCAGGCGCTTGCAACTCTGTAAAAGTTTGTGAATGCTAATGGCCTAGTATTCAATTTGAAGGAAAGAAAGGCTATTAAATTTAGGCGAGGCATAACGGCTGACTAGCTATGATGGGCTTCATCTTCAAGGAAACCCTGTCGAGTATGTAAAATACTGCGCCTATTTCGGTTAGGAACAAACAACCACTGTGGTTGTGTTTTACGAGACATGTCAAGAAAAGAATACGTAAGAGTCTTGTGGCATTTTACAATATCCAAACGCCAATGCGGCTGTCGTTACAAACAGATCTACAGCTATTTGATATGAAATAGGCCCCACAGCTGGGCATGGGGTACAAGTGATATAGCCGTACCTCAGCTTAGCGAACCTTGTTGATCTCGACAGACTCAAGCTGCATTGCTCAAACGCACACTGGGCGTCCGGGCGTCCACATAACAAGCTGCAACCGACTGACTACCTGGCCAGCGGGAACACTCCTCTTGGCAGAGGAGTTGCAGCGAAGCTTCCATCTGCTCACGCCGAGGCGTTTAATCAACACATTCTATATTGGGAGGCGAAACTAGCCAAGTTCGATCCAGCCTTCTTTATTATCTTTGCTTCTTACCTCAGACGTCTGGAAACACACCCAATAGGATAATCGTTATCTTACTCTGCGATTCGCTGTGCATGGGTTTCATCATAAAATTTGTGTTTGACCTGACCGCCATGAAGCTGAAAAATCATGTACTTGTCAACGTTGTGTTTTCAGCGCACACATATATTTTACTTAAATGTTCCAATCCGGTTTTTCTAAACCATTTAATATAACAAATTATAATACCTGTTATTTGGTCATAAACTTCATACATCTTTTTTTAGAACATATTCAGGCTTCTGCGCAATCCCGCAGGAAGATTTCACTTTGTCAGACAAAAAAAGCATGGGTTTGACAAGCCAGGTTCTGACGCTTTATTAGTCAACTGCCAAGAGACCGATGAGCAGCAACGACAACAAAGAAACAGCGAAAATGCAGCGTCACCTCGAAGGCTCACACAGAAGTTTTGGTTATTGCGTTCAAGCGCGACAGTGCTCCTAAGTAAAAATGTGACACTTGGTAAATAGCAAAATTATAACTCCTTATAACTTTAGAAATGTAAATATATAAATATATATATATATATATATAATATATATATATATATATAAACTTGCCCAACAAACTTTGAGGTCTAGTACAAATTCGTGAGTTCCACAATATGTTCGTTCAAGTGTGTGGTTCCAGCACGACGGAGCGTCACCACAAAACAGACACACGGGGGCAGATTGTGGGGCAGAAAAATATAAATAGTGGTTCGATGTCCTTACTTTATGTTGATTTATTTCGCAA
>QVRM01000838.1:0-79893 GCA_003439945.1 Dermanyssus gallinae
AACTCGCTCCTCTTGGCTGGTTTGGCGAAGCTCACTAGCACGTGATTTAGAGAGCGCTAGTGCAGTAATCACGGCCTGTCTTCTACCGCGGCGTGGAAGCCGAACAGGTTTCGAACCTGTTGTTGATTGAGCTTTGTTTGAGCGATGCTCGTTGAGTTGTTTGAGGAAACGCTAGATATTCCTCGACGTGTCTGGCTCGTCGGCCGCGAGTTCCAACCAAGCCCGGGTAGTAGACGGGGGATAGTTTTCGAATAGGAAAGAACTTCCTTAAACAACAAAATGTTCTTATTCTAGGTCAGTCAGACCAGACCAGTTAGTCAGTCATCATAGCTCACCTTTCTCATTATCATCATCAGTCTGATGGACGATCGTCGTCTTATCATGGCGATCATCGTAATTTGCCGGCTGTCTTTGCCAATTCCGTCGTGGTTAGGTTAACTTCACCATGAAGCGCTGGGCTCAATAAGTTCGATCGATTCGGCTACTTTGTCGTGTGCCTCGTTCCCTCTACCCCCGTCCCCCTTCCCCATCTCTTTCTCGCCGCATGCATTCTCTTCTCGCATCCCCTGCGATCGTTGTTTGGTCTTGAAGGCAGCAAAGTCCACCACCGCCATCATCATGAAGTCACATGCAGATAGATGATGATGATGATTCACCCACCCACCCTTCGTCTCGCCACCCACCGCCATCCTGGCTTGATCGTGAGCACCGGCACCTCACCTTCACTCACTCTCTCCCTCAGCCAGCTAGCCAGCCAGCAGTGGTCCTTGGCTGCAGCATCCGAAGCCGCACAATGCTGCGGCTGCTGCCATAGAGAAGGCACACATCTCAGTCTTGTCGTAGTCGCCGTCGGGCCTTTCTCGTCGTGTTGTTGTCGTCGTCGTCGTCGTTGTTGTTGTTGTTTGTCGTCGTTTGTCGTCGTCCTGTCCTCAGTCTCGTGGTCTCGATGGTGGTCGATGAATACCTATTTCCCACGTCTCCTCATTGAACTTCACTTGGTCGGATCGGTCGGATGGTCGATCCGCCAGGCGGCGGGCCGTTAATACCCCTGGCGACGGCGGCGGCACTACCTCAGTCAAGAGCTTCTAGGGGCGCCGTATGTCTGTCTGTCTATACGGCCATCCGTTCGTCTGTCTCTCTGTCCGTCCGTACATCCATCCAGCCATTTTGCTGGATGACGCGGCAAAGCTACCGAGACGACGACGACGACGATACAGCCACCCGCCAGACGGACGACTGTCTCGGCTCGGCATTCTTCCCCTTGATCTGTACCCCCCCCCCATCTTTCTCTCTTTCGCATTTCTCTCTCTGCCAGTTTCCCCTCCTTCTGCCTCTCTTTCGTTCTGTCTGGCCAGTCCTCGGGGTCTCCGGTCTTCTGCAATCGATACTTCTTTTGCGCTTTCTCTCTACGTTGTCATCCCCTGCCTAGTGGTGTTTTCTCGCTTTATTTTTCTCCCGTTTGAACCCCCCCCCCCTCCCCAATAGCTCGAGAGCAACACCAGCAGCAGCAACAGCACCCCCGTCAATATCATGATCATCATCATCATCATCATCACTAGCACTTCCATCACCACCACCACCATCACCACCCACATCATCCTCAAGCAGAAACAGCAGCAACAGTAGAGCGTCGGAACCATACCATTGTTGCTACGCTGCCAGCAGCAAGCGGCAGTAGCCATAGCGGGTTAGGCGGCGACACCCGCTGGTCATCGCTGTACGCTCTACGGCGTCAGCCAGCGAGCCAGCCTAACGCGAGCTAACAACTAACTACTGTAACCTACCTAACTAACTAGCATACATATAGGTAGTAGATGGGTGGATGGGTGGCTGGTATGTGTGTAGCTGGGTGGGTGATTGATGCTGCCCAATTGCCGTATCGTTGTGAATGGCCGAATGGCCGCCGCCGACGGACATACACTGCCAGTCATTCAGTCAGTCAGTCATAGAGGAGAAAGCCGGGCGCTGGCGCGGGCGCAATATATGGAGCCGCCCACACCGCCACGCCGCATGGGCTCGCATTGGGCATAGGCGGGGTACGTTGATGAAACCAATGACGACGACGACGACGGCGGCGATGACGAAGGCGGCGATGACGAAGGCGGCGATGACGAAATGAACTATTCTAGTTAGTAATAACGCGCCAACTCGTTCAGTTAACCAGTCGTTTACCCATCATCATCATCATCGTTATCATCATGATCGACTTCCACGTGCGAGGCGGCGTTATGAAATGTTGAACGAGCGCCAGCCGGTCCCAAAATGAAAATCGATTTTTTTTTTCTAGTTACTACTACGTCTCTGCCTCGATGGTGTCGTTGGCGTTGTCGACGTTTCGTCGTTGATTTCGGTTCGTGACTATTCTTGGCAACATCGACAGCAAAGACGGAAAACAGCGGACAGCGATTACGACAACAACAACATTTTCAACCAAGACAATAGCGTAGCCAAGCCAACCTCGGAAATCGTCCTTCGTGGTGTTGTGAGAGGCCTCGAAACCTCGATAAGCAAGTATCGCCGCTGTATCGGCGAAACTGTTGAGCGACGGTAATCAGCCCGTTGTTAGGTTGGCCATGGTCGACGAATCCTATCACAGTGCTCAGTGGTCTTTTGCATTGCATACAAGCTGAAAGCACTCACTGGATTAATGAATAGATAGATGATATATCGATTGATTGGTTGATTAAACAGCGACATCTAGAATTATTAATACAAGTAATGCGAGGATGATGGACAAAGGATTGATTTTTGTTATTGTTATATTGTTGTTGTTGCTGTCGAGACAATTTTCGCATTGCAATGTGTCGTCGACATTTTATAGAGCATGGATTGTTTTTTTTTGGAAAGCCAGTCATCAATGTTGTCGAGCGGATGTTAAATAATAACGCTCATATTATCCTGTTATTATGTAGTAAAAAGTGCATCCATCATACATCCATACATGCATCATACATCTGTACACTCACATACCTCCATACATACGTACATGATACTTATGTATACATTCACACATAGCATACACAGGCACCACAAGCTTAAGCAGGAGGTAAGAATAACACTATCTCGGAAGGAGCAAGGCTTGAGCCGGCAACAAAAACAATAACAACAACAACAAACATTATAACAGCAACAACAACAGCATACGATATCGTAGCCTGGTGGCGATCTCGAGGCCGGTCGTGCAGAGCGGTCAGCATGACTCGTGGTCGTGACCGTCGTCTTCACAGCTTTCATTGTTGACATTATTGTTGTTGTTGTTGTTGCTGTTGTCGTTGTTGCTGTTGTCGTTGTTACTGTTGTCGTTGTTGTCATCTGTCTTCAGCTTTGTCACGTTTGGTGGGATTCGTGTATGTCGGCGTGCGTGTATGTCGGCGTGCGTGTATGTCGGCGTGCGTGTATGTAGCCATTGAGCGGACACGGAGTAACCGAGTAATCGGGTTACTACCACTGCGGTAGTGTGACTGCGTCGATGCGTCTGTGGTTAGCTGGGGCATTGGGGGGCGGCGACGTATCTATCTATCTACCTACCTATCAATCTATTTGACTCTCTGTCTGTCTGTCTGTCCATTCGCTTGTCCATCGGCCCGCCCGTCCGTTTGTCCAGCCAGTAACCAACCAACCAACCAACCAAACATGGCAAGTGGCGTCTGGTTGGCGTCGATGTAGCGAACAACGTCATCGACAGCAACCACCATACATACACACAGACGCGCATACTCAGCTGGTTGGCTGGCACGTTAAATTCTGGCAGATTGCCACCTTTGGTCGTTAGTCGGCGCGACAGTGGCGGGCGGGCGCGCTAACCAACCAAACTTGTCCTCACCACACAACAGCAAGAACAACCGCAACAACAACCGCAACAACAGCAACAGCAACAACAACAACCGCAACAACCACAACAGCAACAACAACCACAACAACCACAACAGTAACAACAACCGCAACAACCACAACAGCAACAACAACAACAACAACATCATTCTCAACAACCACAACGGCAACAACCACAACAACAACAACCACAACAACAACAACAACCACCACAACAACAACAACAACCGCAATAAAGCAACCGCAAAAACCACCACAACAACAACAACAGCACAAGCTAGCGAATGAGTGAGTTGGACGAACTAGCTGTAACAACAAATCTTCTACCTTGAGATCGACCGCATACTATGTATGACGAATCCGCAACGGACGGTGGACGGTGACCACTAGTTGTTACTAACCATTCGGAGTATTGGTCTATCTATCGATCGTGACGCCTTATAACTTCTACTATGACAACTGTGGTGCGACCGCCGTCACTTGCTGCGTTGAAGCAATATACGCATCGTAGGCGTTTGACAAAAAGATATGCAAATGTACACATTAATATATATATATATATATATATATACACACAGATATATATATATATATATATATATATATATATATATGTAAGGGTGTTTATTATTGAATTGTAGGGTAACAGGGATTTATATATATATATATATATATATATATATATATTACGCTTTTATATTGACGATGATTATATACACGCATATATCTGTGCCCGTTTGCCCAAGAACGGGTTTGTTGTGGTTAGAGGAGTTAACGTTGAAAACCACAACAACAACAACAACAATAACAACGACGACGACGATGACAACAATAACCCGAATATCAATGGCATAGCGGCAATACGAGGTCGCCGTTGTTGCCGTGGTCATAGCCGTGGTAGTAATAGTTAGTGGTCATAATCATAGTAGAGTAATAGAGGTAGTAGTCTAAATGGTGGTGGTGGTGGTAGTTGTTGTTGTTGTTGTTTTTGTTGGTGTTGTTGTTGTTGTTGTTTCTATCTAGTATTAGCAGCAATGTTGTCCTGCATTGTTGACATGAGCCGTGCAAGCAACATGCGTTAGAAGCGCTTAGTAGCAGCAGCACCAGCAGCGGCGGCAAAAATAGCATGACCCAACCAGTGGTGGTGGTGGTGGTTGGTCATTGATGTGTGAATCGTAAAATATAACGTTTTTGTCGTCTTCGCGCCCTTCGTAACGCCGCTCAAGGGCTGCTGGCCTGTTGTTGTCATTGTTGCGACTATTGTTGTTGTTGTTGTTGTTGTTGTAGTCGTTATTGTCGTTTCTGTTGTTGTTGTTGTTGTTGTTGTCGTCTTCCTTGTCGTTTCTGCTGCAATTTGTCTAGCCTATGATTGCCTAGGTAGAGAAAACGGACGTCCTTGTCTGCGATTACCGACGTTGTTGCCGTTGTTGTTGTTGTTGTTGTCGTTGACGTCGTCTTTGTTGTTGTTGATGTTGTTATTGTTGCTGTTGTTGTTGTCGTCGTCGTCGTCGTCGGCGGTGACGACTTAAACGACGACGGCGACGACGATCGCGGCGACAGAAACCACAACAATGGCCAACCGCAAATGACGGCGACTAGCTCGCCACTGTTGGCATTGCCGCTTGGAACGCCGCAGCCACAACGATGGTGCTGACGCTGTTGATGATGCTGCTTCTGATTATGGTGATAATGATGATGATGATGGTGATTATGGATTGCGGTGGTGATGGTCGGTCGGCTGTGTGATGCTGTCGGTGACGACACCAGTGACCAACACGGCGGCGGAAACGCCGCATAAGAGAAAGAATCATCGAGACGTCACCGAGAAGACGATTGAACGATCACACTCGCACACACAGCGAGCCCCCACGAACCATGGGGATCATGATGACGTTATTGTTGTTGTTGTTGTTGTTGTTCTTCTTCTTCTTCTGGCCGCTGTCTTTGTTGTTGTTGTCTTTGTTGTTGTTGTTGTCTTTGTTGTTGTTGTTGTCGTTGTTTTTGTTGTTTCTGTTGATGATAATGACAGTGCTTGCCGCCTCCACAAAACTCATCTATAGTGCTGCTGACTTAATGAAATACCGCTGACTAAGACAATAAAGGTGGTGACAAAATTAAGCCGGTATTGGCTATTGTTGTTGTAGTTATTGTGGTGGTTTTTATTGTTGTTGGTATAGTTGCTTTCATTATTGTGTTGCTGTTGTTGTTGTTGTTGCGGTTGCTATCTCGACCAGCAAAGGAGCCGTTCAGAATGAGCCTATTGCTCACATGTGTCATCGACAGAAATCGGGTCATGATTAGTCAGCTTTCTGCTAGAAGCAGTGGTAATAGCAATCAATTAATTCCCATTCATGAGCACATTCCGACGTAAAGCGACAGTTTTATATATATATATATATATATATATATATATACGCTCGTCATACGTCATAACTGCGGGCGCGCGTTAACCGTTTAAGCTCAGCCTAATATAGTAAAGATCATGTAATGACTATCGATAATACCACTGCAAAATAAATTTGATTTGAAAGCAAAGGCCAATGCAAATCAGATGCATTTCTATTAAGCTGAATGAAAGGCAATCAAAAAGATATCCCGTATGCACGCCTACCTGAAGATGCATGTATGTGATCTTGATTATTCCATCGCTTCAGACACGAGACACCCCCTCTCCCTCTCCTAGTCTTGAGGTAATCGCAGTTCTGAACTTGAGCGAATGGGAGAGGCCGTTGGAGTCGGCATTACGTGTTTTGGCACAAGATCGAGTCATATACTCTCTCCCTCTCTACCATGTTGAGTCTCCCACACACTGTATCCATCAGCAACGCCTATTTTGCTGATTTTTAGTCCTTCCGTCCGGGGTTGCCTGGGGGACATCCTGAAGCTAGTTTTTTTTTTACTCTTGGGACTCTCAGGAAAGAGATGTTTAGAGATGCCTTATATGGCTGCTGTAGAGGTTGTGCGCTGCTGAGCTCCATAGGTTCCTGTGTCTTGTTGGTGAGGCGGCTAAATATATTATACCTGATAGTCACACATTAGCGAGTGGTGTGGTCTCCTAGGGATGCGGCATATAGCATAACGCTATCGACAACTACTGATGCTACAAGACGGGCATTGAGAATCAGTTGGTTGCCGAACCGAAAACGACAAAATTAAAGTTACACTGATGCGAACATCTAGTCGCAAGCAATGCACTGCTTCTGTATACATATGAATTGTGCTGAAATATGCCTATATATATATATATATATATATATATATATATATATATATATATATATATATATATACATGCATTTTCACATTTATTATCTGTGTGCGCATGTGTATATACGTATAGAAAGCAGGTGTCCTTTACGTCTAGTGTAATTCCGAATGCTACTCCGCCGGCCTAAACACGTGTAGGCACAATTCACACAAACGCGCCTTATAATCGGAACACACGTAGTTAGTGAATTAGACCTAGTTATCGGCTAGTTATCTACTAACTAGACTGCTACAAGCAACAACCACGCGCACGCACGGACACAGGAGACAAGGAAGGGATGCTTGTTTCGTTTCGCAGCCCCACGTGCCACCGTCTTCTTCGGCAGTGCACGTATCAAATAAACTAGACACATGATACAGTTGTGCGCGCACTCGGTTACCTGTGACATAACCTTTTTCGCGTTCTCGCCCACCCACCTCCTCTTCCACGAGTTTAGGTCCGACTACATGGATTCGGCCGCATACATTGGACATGGCGATAAGATCGTCATCAGATATATAAGCACAGTCGATCCATACATAAATAAATATATATATATATATATATATATATATACACAGATAGGTAGATAGATAGGTGGATGGATAATGCTGCCAAGATGCTGGTAATGTGTCCTGTCATGTCTTGGCGGCATCATGGCAGCAAAAAACAGCGAGGGATATCATCGCTTGGGGTTTTGTCGTCTTCGGTCGTCGGCGGGCCGGCGACTTGATTTACAGCGGCCAAAAGCCTGCTGTGACTCTTCACTTTGCCACAGTCAGGCCGGGAGACCGCGTCAGCGACCTTCTCCAGGCGTCAGGCGTCGCTTAGAGCCGCCGCCCGAACCCGACCCTGAACAGCAGAGAAGCTGCCAGTAGGCTTTCCCTCTCGTCGTTGAGAAGGAAAGTTTGTTGTTGTTGTTGTTGTTGCTGTTGTTTTTGTTGTTGTTGTCGCTGTTGTTGTTGTTGTTGTTGAATTTACTGTCTTTGCTATTGCTTTTGTTGTATTTCTTGTTGCTGTATTTGCTGCTGCTGCTGTTGTTGTTGTTGCTGTATTTGCTGCTGCTGCTGTTGTTGTTGTTGCTGTTGTTTGCTTTTATTGTTACTGTTGTTCTGTTGCTCACTTGATTGCGCTCTTTGTTCTTTTTGAGCATGCGGTCGTTGCCTCCTCGTTTTATTAGTGCCTGAATCACAGGCTGCATGGGGTGATCGATGCTGTAGCCTGCCACAATGTCGTCACAGTGCCGCCAAAGAGACGCTACTCAAAGATAGCGACATGTGTAGCTAGCTGGCTGCCGTGGCAATTAATCGTGACAGCAACAGTGCTATTAGTCGAATTAGTAATAATAAGAATAATTAATACTAGTTGTAGTAGTAGTAGTAGTAGTAGTAGTAGTAGTAGTAGTAATAGTCATGGTTGTTGCAGTTTGCAAGCAGCAAAGAAGTTCTCATTGGTGGAATCAGAGCGAGCGACATAGATTGTCGGGGGCATTGTTGCACTGTTGACACGCTACAAGTTATTGTTGTTGTTTGCTTGCGTCTTATTGGTGCTTTTCGCCAGGGCTTCTTTATATATATATATATATATATATACATATTTTTTTTGTTTGAAAAGGAATGAAGTGCGCAGGTTACGTAATATTGCTGCTGGGCCCAAGGAACCCAGGGCCCCTACCCACGAAAGGCACCTCCTCTCTCGTCGAGTCCAGAGGGTGAATAGTCTCTCCATACGGCCCTTCTCCGTAAGAATGGCGCTCTAGCCAAAAGGGTTGGTTAGCCTGCTTCGCCAACTGACTGTTGTCATGCTAATCTATCGAACGAAACCGCGGAGGAGGAGCCCGTCGTCTGTTAGCTAGCCCGTTTCGTTTCAACATCTGTCGTGTCTCTGTCCTGACTCCTTTTGTGTGCCTCGTATTTAACCAGTGTGCGAAAACCGCCGTCATGCTCAGCTGCCGTCGACAGTACATGTGCACGAATCGTCGACGGAGGAAAACGCCATTCCCATTTTGCGAACGTGTGCTTGGGGGTTTTCGCAGTTTCCCGTTTGAAATTGTGTCTGATGCTACA
The DNA here is from genome assembly GCA_003439945.1 of Dermanyssus gallinae. NCBI lineage: Eukaryota > Metazoa > Arthropoda > Arachnida > Mesostigmata > Dermanyssidae > Dermanyssus > Dermanyssus gallinae. Next base: position 9,145 of record QVRM01000838.1, read on the forward strand.
TCAGGCTTGCCAATGCAGTCGGTAATCTCTGTTATGATATCACGTTCTTTATCTTTTTGGAATTGCTTTCCACTCACTTTGCCATCACAACGCCGTTGTTGCTGCGCCTTCTGCGTACTCGGCGTTTCGAGCTGCATCACTCTGGAGTCTCTCTCGCTTCGTTTGCTCACGGAACCCGTTGTATGGGCCCCGCAAGAACCAAGGCTGCTTGTGTACTCAGTCCTATATATATGCTGATAGTTAAAGATAGTTTAATATGTACATCTGTCACGCATACTAGTTTCCTGGCGATAGTTCGACGCAGATTGCAGCACTAGATGCACATATGTGCATTTATCTATAGAAACTTTGTTATTTTCTGCTCTGTGTGGCTTGAAAAAAATGTTATATACAATATATATATATATATATATATATATATATATACTTGCATGTATCCTTGGCTGCGTGAGTGACTTTATAAAATATTTGCTAAGTTAGTATATTTCTGTAGTTCGAAATATGCAAATAGTCAAACGTTTGAAGCAACGTTTCCTTTGTCACAATGGCATTTGTGGTGACAATGATGTGTGGCGACGCTCATAATGCATATTGTACTTGTACAATATGTACAAATTTGTTGTGGCTATAGTATTCTGACAGCAAAATGTCCTTGATTAGAATTATTACTATTATTACTAGTATTATTACTATTAGTAGTGGAACGCGGTCATGCCGCGCTAGAGTCGGGACAAAGGTTTATTAGGGGGTTTTCCACTGAATTGTAGTTAATAGTAACTCACATGAGTCGTAGTGGCCTCTGCTTGTTCTTGCAAGATCTCATGACCCTCCCTCCAATTTCGCTCTTTGTTTGTTTAGGGCGCTTTCGTGAGGAGGAGTTTTTTTTCATGTCATGAACTTTGTGTAATGGCGCTATATGGTCTTCTCATATGACGGCCGTGTGGATGACCAAGCGCCCATCTCATGTCAAAGCTCGTGTTTCGCTGAAGTTTGTTGTATATTGTTGGCGTGTGTGTGAATGAGTATATGTGCGGTTGTGCCCTGAGAGAACTGAGCACTGATTTCGGCAACTTGGCTGCTATGTTGTCGGGGCGTCAGCTCGGGTGTAAAGTCTGCGCGCGCATCTGTATGTCCGTTGGTCGGTAGGTCTAACGGGATTCTTGAGCAACCGCCCGTAGCATCAAAGTAGCGCCTACAATTTTGTGGTCTTCATTGTTGTTGATGTCGTTCTGGTTTTTGTGGTCGCTGTCGTCGCCGTCGTCGTCGTCGTCGTGTACAGCTCACTTGGGTTAGCTTATTCAATCAGCGTTCGTCGTGATGTAGTACCGTTAGCTGCTGAGTGAAATTTACCAGCTGTTACCCGGGGTGCTGGGGGTGCTGCTGCTGCTGCTACTACTCCTATACGGACTGGCTGCTGCTGCGGTTGCAGGCTCGGCTCGGAGTACTCTCCCCGCTTTTGCGGATCAATGTAGTGTCATGAATGACTCTCGCCTATGGAACTAGCCAACCCTAACCCCCTCCCCCACCCCCCCCTCAACAACGACAACAACAACAACAACAAACGCACATGAGGCTCATGAGGGAGGTTGTGTCTCTCTGTGCGTTCTCCCATGTGCGCTGACAGCGAGACCATCAGAGAGTGGCACGGGGAGAGAGAGAAAGAGAGCGGGAGAAGTGGGAAAGATCTAGGAAAAGAGGAAGATCGGAAGAAAGCTGAGGAAAATGAGATGAGACTCATTTAGAATTGAGATAGGCGTACGTTTCTTTGCTGCTCAATGGAACAGTATCAGTGCGATGTACAATAAGGGAGCGCTGCTGAGTGAATAGAGTTACATCATCATCATCATCATCGTCCTCCTCATCCTGGACATGAGGCTTGACGACGCCACAGCTTCTGCCCTATATGGTGGTGTTTGTCGCTTGGCAACGAGCACACGTGCTCTGCAAAAGCCAAAACCGCAGAATAGAGTTCCCTCAGAAAAAATAGTACTATTGGGCGGGGGGGGGGGGGAGAAACGCAGGCAGGAGAAAGAGAAAATAATCAAGTACATTGTCTAGTTGCATCTAGACTGCTGATTGCTGTGTCCAATAAGTGAATGAACGTTTAGTGCTGTTGCTGTTGTTGATATTGTTTCATCGTCTATGCCGACGACGACAACAACATTGTAATACTAGTAACTCTGCTCCGTGACGTAGGAATTGTAATGAACGAATGACTACTGAAGCCCAATATTATGGTTTTCTGCTTGTGTGCGACAAAGGTTTATTAAAAAAATACTTGCCGGATTGTAATTTGAGCATACGTCTTTAAAGGATCTTCTAGTAAAGAGGATAAAAAACGAAATACCCATGTTACTATTTAAGGAATAATTTCAGTTAATTCAACTTAATTTAACTCTCAATAACTTTGTTTTATATAGCATAGCAAGTATTGGCGACATTTTGGCTATTTCTTCTCGACAAAATATTAGGTTGCCACTGTAATAAGTTTTATCGAAACTTTCAACTCAAAACATCTATCCATTCGTCGACTATAACCTTTTTTGACCTACAAGAATACCAACCAGCTTCTGTTAAATGAAACAAAAATATGTAATTTTGTTTGTATACATATATATATATATATACCTCTGGCCCTGCGGCGTCGATGAGATGTAGCTTTCTCATTACTACCACAATACCAGAAAGATACATTTCAGGTGCAGAGACGGGCGGTTTGTTTCGGAGCGCTATGCGACTAAGTCGGTCTGTTTCACTGATTTTTGTCAACTGGCAGTGTGCTTTTCATGATCGACATTTAGTTTTTGTTAACTAGGCGACATGTGTGCTAGTTCCTAATAATTTCGGTGACAATTAACGTTAAATTTCTTTATACTCTTTACGAGAAAGGCCGTAAACCAATTGCCCACAAGTGCCGCCTGTCCAAGCTCTGAAGGAAAGCATCTGGCGACGCTTTGAAGATCAATCAACCAATCAATCGCTGTATATCGTATATCGAAACATTGATTTGCGTCCGTATGTCGTAACACCGTCGCACACCAGGTAGAAAGGACACGTGTTCTAACATGAGATGTTTTCCTCGCCTCTCTCTTTCTCTTTGCCTGTATCTGTATCCTTGTTCCAGACATGCTAGAAGCATAGTCGGCATAGGTGAACGCCGTCGCTGGCCGACCGGCGAACAACTCGACGATTAGTTGGAGCGCGAAGCTTAGCGGCGGCCCTCGGCGTGGAGGCCCGTAGGCGCCTGACGACGCACCACGACGATGGAGGTGGAGACGGCCGTGGTGGCTGGGGTGCGCGCTGGGGCCGGGGGCGCCGGCGGCGGCGGCGTCGGAGGCGGGGGCGTCGGAGCTGGAGGCGTCCCGATGGGTGGCCCGATCGTAGGGCCGCCCGGCGTGAGGCGGCCCGATGAAGTCGATGACGAAGTGGGCGGTTGCGGCGACCAGCGTGTCCCTCCGTCGGCAGGGTCGGCGGACATGAGCTTCACCGTCGCCGGCGCTGGTGGAACGGATGCCGGCGCCGGTGGTGGAGTTGATACCGACGGTAGTCTCGACTCGGCTTACGAGGACAACTTCGACGTAAGTGGTCGACGCTCATGCTAAGTTAGAAGTTCACTCTCGCCTCATCGGCGCCTACTCGGCTTGCGACCCCGCGGCCACTTATTAGGCAGGCTGACTAACTAACTAACTAACTAACCAACTAAGTGAATAACTAACAAGTTAACAAGCGATGATTCGACGATCTATTGAACTGTAGTTACCCGGCCCGAGACTTGCAGGGGCGCCATATTTTTTGTGCTAACCGCATACATGCGCGAATATACTGCGCGAATATATATATATATATATATATTTTTTAAAAGCTTCTTAATATATATATATATATATAATATATATATATATATATATATATATATATATATATATATATATATATATATATTAAGGAGCTTTTCAAAATGAGAGACGGCTTAAAATATATGTTACACGGAATAGAGTCAGCATGGGGCAGAAAATAGCTGAATAAGCTTGACATCGGTTTACGAGTCGCCAGATCCCCTCTGTCTCTTCTAAGAAGGCGTCTTGAGGCCGCATCTCGCTGGATTACCATCCGTCATTCGCGCGCTGTTGTGCTCATTGGGATTCATCATATGTAATCAATATGTGTGCTACTTACCTTACTTACTTGGTTATTCGTCAAAGCGATTGAATGCGTACGGTTTACTTAATACGCTCGCTTTTGTCGGTCAGTAATAACGACAAAGATAAAATCTAGGTATAAAGAGTGCAAGCGAACGTTCTTGAAAAAAATAACGAGGGGGGAAACAAATACGCAGTGTGTACGCAAAGATCTGGCTTATGGCTGAAGCAATTGCTGGGCAAGGGAATAGTGACTCGAAAATGCTACTGCAGATTGAGACGTGTCAGTCTGGTTCGGCCATTTGCTCATTGAAAATGCGAACGAACTGCTGGAGGACTGAACCCATTGCTTGATTAACGTCGTTCAGCTTCAGGATGCCGCCTGAACATGGAACAAGTTGAAGTGCATTATGGACCTATTTCGAGACGCAGCAGTATAGTGCCTCGATTGACGTTACTCTCGCCAACAAGAACGTCCCCGCTATAAAAAATTAATATCGGGAAAAAACCTGTTTCATGACAGTCTTAACGTTCCTTCAATTGTTGATTAATTAACACAATTTAGGATCAATTCCAAGTCCGCTGTAGCAAGCCGGCTTTCTTGTAGTCGCTTTACCTGGTTCGACTCGATATCTTCTCCGAATCAGGGTGCGTCTTTACGAGGGCTGAACAGTTACCGGCCGCTTCTACCGCAGATACAAGAAGCCAGCACACACTGAACACTGAAATTAGATTGCTGCCGCATATTGTATATTTTCCGGTTGATGGCGAAGGTGGTGGTGGTTATGTTGATGATGATGATAACGATTGTGTGTTCGACTGATAGTTTCTCGACTGAGCATAGACGGACCAGATAATTGCCGAAATAAGGGCGAAAAATGGAGAGATAGAGATATGTAGAGAAGGCAGGGAGGTTAAAGCGTTCCATAAAGCTTAGGAAGGGGTTCGAAAGCAAAGTACTTATCTGCATAGGTGGATGCCGTTTGAGCGTCATTAAGCTAGACAGAGTTTGGCTCTGGTGGGACTAGCGTGATCATATTTGACAGTCGTTGGCACTCCTATATCCTTTCATACCACAGAACTAATACAAGTATATTGTTCGGGTGTTCCTTCGTGGCGGTTTCAATATCCGTACACATTATCTTGTGTGTACATACACTCACACACATATATATAGAATAGAATCGATGATATACCATACTGCTGAGGGTCAGCGACCAGGCAGCCGCTATAAGCACCCCTAATATAAAAGGGTGGTATACACGTTAGGTATACATATAAAGCGTATAAGAAAACCATCTAACATATATATATATATATATATATATATACATAAACATATATATACAGTGCTTCATTCATGCACTTCCCTATGAAAATATGGATATATTGTGTTTGCCAAGCATGGTGCGGCGTATGATTTGCGCTACCAGACCCAAAAAAATTGAAGCAGAGTCAATTCAGTCGACTAGTTAGTTACACGCGATTCTTCTTGCCAGCTTCTATAGAATAAAACGGGCGTTGCCATGGACGGCCCGGAGACGGCGCACAGAATGCATCGGTTGGCCAAGTTTCCTTCGTGAGATTCTGAGGTTTTGCCTTAGTCCTAAGCTGGACTTGTGGTGCTAGAACGGCGTGCCGCGTGTGCGACTCCGCAATTCGACATACATCGTGATTCTGCGTAGCGTTTTCTTGTGGTTGTTTGTTTTTTTTGTTGTTGTTGAGTTTGATCTTTTTTTGTTTTGTTTCTTTTCGTCTTTTTATTCCCATTGCTGATGACACGCTGTATAGGCCACCCACAGCAGCGGCAGTACGACGACAGGTTCTTCCTCGTCGTTGCGGGAGTCGTAGGTCTGTCTGTCTCCCATGAGCAGCCGACCTGCTGAGCCTGTTGTAACAACCTACATAACCAACCACATACACCAAATGGTGATAATGTATGTAGCTAGCTTCTGTCAGCGGTCGAGAGTCGCTTCAACACAGTTGCAGGTGAAGGTTTTTTCCTTATTACCAAGTCTCTCTCTCTCTCTCGTTCTCTGCCAAGTCTCTCTCTCCTTCTCTGCCAAGTCTCTCTCTCCTTCTCTGCCAAGTCTCTCTCTCCTTCTCTGCCTATATGACTCTCACGAAGTCTGCGTCTCCCGTTCTCGAAGCTTAGCTGTCCCGAAAAAAAGTACTCTGCGTTAAAAAACTACTCTGCCAGCACGTAACGTGCGTTTAACGCGCCTGCTTTGAGACTGACACCATCTGGTATAACAACAACAGCCGTTCATTCAGCTAGGAGAGTCAGAGGGGGGGTATTTAGCCAGTAAGCATTTAGCTGTGCTGTGGCTGTGTAGTTTGAGTGGTGGCCGCCGGGGAAGTTAATTAGCTCGAACCGCACTTGTTTGTCGGTGTCGCGCCGCTACTGCCACCGCCGCCCTCAGTAGCAGGTTGGAGGGAAGGCAGGCAGGTAGGCAACCTGTCTGCAACCTCCGGCAAGCAGAACCATGGGCAGACGCCGCCATCATGATGTTGATGACCATGACCATGAACAAATAGCAGCTGGTACTGCTGGTTACTTAGTGCCCTACGTAGGGCGGCGAGGTGGTGGTGGTGCCGACTACGCTGATAGCTATCAGCTAGTTCTTTGTTATCAGTATCGTTATCATCAGTATCATCATCACGCTGGGGATCATTCACAGCCGCCTGCCTCCATCATCATCATCATCATCATCAACAGCATCAGCATCATCATTAACAGCAGCAGCAGCATCAGCAGAATCATCATCAACAGCAGCAGTAATAGCAGCATCATCATCAACATTGTTATGCCTAAACGTCGTCATCATCATCATCAACATTGTTATTCCTGTTATCAGCCTAAACGTTATCTATGAGTGTCTATCTGTTGCCGCTACTGCTTCTGCTGTGGCATTTTCTCTTTGTTGTGCGATCTTTACACATGACCCCCCCGCGCCCCTGTTAGCCGCTCGTTGTTATTGTTGTTGGCGGTGTTAGCGTCTTCTGGCCTCAAACCTCAGCCTTTGCCCTTCGGCCTGTGTTCATATTTTGTGTGTATATACTTTTCGTGTTTTTCTTCGAGACACACACACACACACACAAACAGTCTTTCCCACTCTCGTCTTTCCGTCTCAGTTGGATCGATGTCGTCGATCTGCTGCGGTTCACTTGTTTGTTTGTTACTTTCTTGTTTTATCCACTATCTCTCCCCCTCTCTCTCTCTCGCTGTTATTCCGTAATTAAAGTTTGATTTGTTGTCTCCCTGTCGCTTTCTTTATTTCTCTGGCTGTCTCTCGATCCCCCGCTCTGTATCTTTCTTGCTCGGCCTAGCTGGCTGTCTGGCTGGCTGACTGGTTGTATGTTGACCCTCAGATGAAATCCTCCTCTTCGTGGTTGTTCTCGTTCCTCGTTATCGATTGGTGCCCTATTATGTACTGCTAGCACTACGACTCGATGCTACCTCCCACCATTCCCACCTTCCCACCGAGCTCAGGTCGGCCGCGAATGACAGCAGTCAAACAGCGACGGCAGCGGCAGCGACAACAACAACAACAGCAGGAGCGGCGACAACAACAACAACAGGAGCGGCGACAACAACAACAACAGGAGCGGCGGCAACAACAACAACAACAACAGCAATGACAAGAGCGGCACCCGCTAACTGCAGCCGCTTCACAGCCAAATCGCGAAGCTTCACTGCTCTCGAACTGTGCGTTTTCGATGCGCCCCACATGCTTGACAGCGACAGACAAGCGCCTCCGTGGCGCGGGGTGCAGCGATAACAGGTCGAAACTGCGGAACTGCACTGGCCGGTGACCGGTGGTCGACGTCATCGGTCGTCACGCACCAACCACATGCTCGGCAGCCCAGGAGCAGGTCTACGGCTACTGCCAGCTAGCAGCAGCTCCGCACCGTTACTCGCCCGCCAACTACCACGAATTCCACCACCACCACCGCCATCAGCATTTTTGTTACTGCTGTTAATACTGTTGCTAATGCTGCTAGTATTGCTTCTACGGCTCCGACGACTATCAGAAGACTATCCCCCCCCCCACCCCACGAGTACGAAGCCTTTCCTCTATCACCACCCCCTCTCTGTCTCTCTCTCTCCCTCCCCCCGTCACTACCCCCACGCTCTCTCTATTGCCTAGTCACCAGCTTCCCCTCTTTCTCTCTCGCTTTTTTTCTGTATGCCTTTGCCACCACTACTCGTTCTGTTTCGACCTCCCGCCCTCACCCACTAATTAACTCACTCACTCACTCATTAATTGAGCGGCTCCTCCTTCACGATATAATTCTGTTTGGTTGCGTCCGTGGTACGATGGAATTGATGATATCGCGCGTTGATTGATGCGACGGACAGGCTGCTCTCTGCGGCGGAGGCCGAGGCCACTGTCCGATCGACGGAGCGAACAAGCGCCGACATACGGCATGGCAGAAGCGGCGCTCCTAACAGTCGAGTCTAGATCGGTGGATGGATGAATGGACGCATGGATGCATCGATTAATTCAAATTAAAAATGATTGTTCGCTAAATGATGAGCTATAGATGATTGAATGTGGGCTAGTGAATGTGGGCGAATGGCGAACACGTTCGATTCCATCGACAGATACATGATGTTGCTCCGTTCTATAGACAGACACATCCACTGCTGCTCGATTCTGTAGACAGGTAGATGATGTTGCTCCGTTCTATAGACAGACACATCCACTGCTGCTCGATTCTGTAGACAGGTAGATGATGTTGCTCGATTCTGTAGACAAGTAGATGTCACACATTAGCACAGCCAGTGAACGCATCTGAACGCAAGCATGAACACGTTTGTTCGGCGATTCGATTCGGTTCCCTGTGTAGGTCCGATAGCGCGCACCACATCGATATATCTTCGTGCAATGGTTCCGTAGCTGTTATTGTTGTCTTTTGCTGTTGTTGTTGCTGCTGCTGTTGTTGTTGTTGCTGCTGCTATTGTTGCTGTTGGACGACATTGACTACACGATGGTGCTGCTGAAAGAAATCAAGAACTGTTGTAGTAGTAGTAGTATAGGTCGCTATACTAAAACTTTTTAGTATAGGTCGCTCTATGGCCTCGTATGTCGCTAGTCATTAGACTAGTCGCGTGGCGTCTCTACTGGCGACTGTGCGCGGCGTCGGGACACGGCCGGCGGGCCGGCATGCGTCCGGGGCCCCAAGGCCAGGACCAGGACCAGATCTTGTTTTATGAGCTTGTACGTACACCTCCCAAATGCTCGCTCGCTCGTTCTGGCGCACTGCACGTTTTATTGGCATTGCACCGCCGCTACGGGACGTGGCGGACGTCGCGCGCCGCTCTACTCAATGTGCCCTGCTACCGATGCCGTAACCCGTAACGAATCAATAAGAAAAAGCGGCAACAACATTTCAACATGCTGTTACACTATCTAGTATACTATACGACGAACTGACTCAACATAGCGGTGTACTCTACTGAATGTATTTTGTCTAACACAGGTTTTGAGAAAGCGTAAACATAAGCTTAGCCTTATATATATATATATATATATATATATATATATATATATATACAACTTCGCTTTGCCATATATTTGACTGTGAGTGTAGGTAGGGTGCTCTGTTCACGCGGGATTAGACAATTTAAGGCCAATTTCATATTAGGAAAAGCCTCATCATATTGCCCGAGTATATGGACGATGCCAACGTATATCTGTGATTCCTGGGGTTCCTATGCTCGGCTTAGCTGGCATTCTAAACGCGTTTGCTATCCGTTATTAAACTATTTGTCATATATATATATAAATATTTTTTTTTCTGGTTTTGCTAAAACGCCACCCTATCAAAAGTGTGAATTATTTATCTAAGCAGAAATACATTTGGAGACAGACTTGAGACGTCTTTTCCTGTCGACGATTCTGTTTATATTCAATTCGATTATTTGCTACCTAATTTTGTAATTGCGCAAGCATGTCTTGTCACTGATGCAGCGGCGCGCAACGGTGCTATGATGTATCTTTTGTCTAGTTCGTTAGTTTTTAGTAAAGCATCGTTTTCATAAACACATGTGGCCATTTTAGGTGCAAAGAAGTGGAATTGCGTTATGTGTCATGACCTAAAGTCGTATGTATGGATATGTATATATATAGAAAGTGCTTCTTAAGTCAATATTATCCTGCTCATACTATATATTGTTTAAGACGAGCTTCTTTAGTTAAACGGCCGGGCACACATGTGTTTTGCAGGGAGCCCTGCAGCGGTAGCATTGACATATTGACCTGGCACTTATGATGCAGAACGTGTCAGGAAATCTATGCACTGCAAAGCTGTTTGTACTGTACCATGTCTGGGTATATTAGCTAGAGTCTTTCTGGACGAGTTATTGGGAGGGCAATTATGACGACTTTACGTTGTGACTGAACAGCGTCGTGTTTGGGGGAGATTCGTGCCTTGATCCCGCCTGGCTTCTTTTTTGTGCTAGGACGAAATCACTCGAATGCCATAGGAGACGGTGAAGGCTATTTTCCTGTTTTCACCGGTTGTGCTTAGCGATAGAAAGTAGAAAACAGACTGATAAATCCCTTTGAACCCTACTCTATTGAAAGTCGTGCATTTCATCAGCCAATAATTCACCTTTGCTAGAAAATGTTATTCCTATATATTTGAAATGCGACACGCAGCGCAGCTGTTGCGCTATATCACCAACGTGTCGTCCACAGCAAAACGATCGCGATCCAGGATCTCCAGACCACGGTCCTGTACACTTGACAGAATCCCTGCCGGCACTTGCTGTACGTGAAACTGTATACACATGTTATACAGTTGTTTACAGATCCTTTGTATGCTCATGGCATACACTTTCATTGCCTCCGAAGTTTCGTTAACTCTAAAGCCACTTTTTTCTAGTAGTGGTAATTCGGTCAGAAGTACGAAAAACGACAATACATTCAGGTCGCCGCCTTGAGCTTCGAGGTCGTTTCGAGGTTTAACGGAAAAGCTCTGATTCTGTTACTCCGCCATCAATATGTCTTTTGTTTGGTTGTTCGGAGCATGTCTATTTATCGCGGACACATTTGTTTTGGTTAGCTTTGCAGTAGTAATCTTTCTCTGCTAATCACGCTGTCTTTGAATACGGAGTAGCAGGCGGTCCTAAAGTCTACAGGCGAAGTGCAGTCTACCTCGGACTCCGCTGCCCTCTGCTCTCCGAGGGAGGCGGGGGGGGGGGGGGGCTGAGTATTGTCTACATATTCAACTGCTTAATCAAGCGTTTGCTCGTGGACAGTTCATTAGCTCAGTAACTCCCCCCTCTAACTGTTAGATAGCTTCAGTAATCGTGGGGTTATCGCGGCGGTTGGTTCGGTTGTTGTTGGTGGTGGGATGGTGTGCTATTGTTTATTGTCGGTTCTGACTGTTGTTGTTGTTGTGATGGTGGTTGTTTCTTAACAATGGTTGTTGTTGTTGTTGTTGTTATTGTTGTTGATATACGGTAAAAACGGATATTTGTCGTCGTCGTCATCGTTGTTGTTGTTATCTTCGTTGTAATATTATTGCTGTTGTTCCTGTTTTGCGTCTGTCGTATAAACTCTACGTGTATCGGTGTCTCAGCCGCAAGTTTCCATGATCGTCCTATTCGTCCTGTTGTCCGTCATATGTGTGTTTGCTGATGTGGTTGTGGTTGTTGTTGTTGCTGTCTTGTTGTTGTGTTGCTGTTCTTGTCGTTGTTGATGTGTCTCTCTGCCGCTTGACCGCGCTATCTGGTGGCTGGCTGGCTGAATATCTACAGTGTGGGGAGGAAGCGATGCAGAGGCGACTTCTCATTTCGCGGATTCTTAGCTCTCCGCTGCTCTTCTGCGCGTCTCCCTTGCCGTCACCGTTGAGGCAAGACCAGGCTCAGACGAAAGCAGCTGTCTCACCGGTAACTGCAGGAGGAGGAGGAGCTGGAGGAGCTGGTGGTGGTGGTGGAGGTGGAGGAGTAGCAACAACAGCCGCAGCCGCAGCAGCGCCGGCCGCGACAGCTATCATGGTCGTTTCGACGTCTTCGCCTACGACGCTGAACCACCTCGAGGTCGTCGACGGGCACTCGAGTCCTCTGATGGCTGATGATGAAGGCCCCCCAATGGAGTCGTGCTTGCTGCTGACGACGCTTGCGTCGGGGGCGGGGGCGGGACCGGGGCCGGCAGCGTCGGCGGGAGTGCCGGGAGCTTCACTCTCGGAAGCTTCGGATGACGACACCGAGGACGGAAACCTCGAACTCAGCAGAGCCGACACCGAAGTCTACGAGTGCAGTCCACGTGCGAGCTTGAGCTTTTCTCCTTCTTCTTCTTCTTCTTCTTCCTCGTCTTCTTCCTCGTCCTGTTCTTCTACCTCCTCTACCTCCACCTCCACCTCTACCTCCACCTCCACCTCTACCACGAGTAAGACGATCAGCCGCCACGACACATCGTTGATCGACATCGGGGTCGATCCCCTCCTGCCAGTTGTCGCGGCTAGTCCCCTAGTCGTAGTTTCGGAGGAGTCCGAAGTGCCGACTTCGGCCGATCTGTCCAAGCAGCTGACGAAGACGCTCCGGTCGGAGGTCGCTCGAGTACTGCACGACATCATCTCGCGAGTCGTCATGGAGTACGAGTGTGAGCACGAGGACAACACCAACGGTAAGCGCTGTCACAGTCGAACGCCAACTTCTTCTCTCGCGAACATTTTCCTAGCAACTTCTTCTCTCGCGAACAGTCTCTTAGCAACTGACTCTCTCTTGCGAACAGCCTTGTAGCAGTCTCTTCTTTTGCGAACAGTCTCTAAGCAACTTACTCTCTCTTGCGAAAAATCTCTTAGCAATCTCTTTTGGCGCGCACAGTCTCTTAGCACTCTCCTCTCCTCTCTCGCGAGCAGTCTTTTAGGAATTTGTTCTCTCTCCCGCCAACAGTATTTTAGCAGTGTCTTTTTTTTGTTCGAAAATGCTCGATCAATTCACGTTTGTACTCACGCATATGCGTACGTACAACCATTAATGTACGACTCACCGACATATATGATACATTGTATTAGTTCGATGAAGCCTTGCCCCGTTCTCTGTAGTGGACTTTCGAAAGCGATATCATGACGTTTAGGGGCATGGTGTAGTGATAAAAAATATGGATATATATATATATATATATAGAGAGAGAGAGAGAGAGAGAGAGAGAGATACACGATGCGAATACGCGACGGTAAGAGCTTTTACGTCACGCGTTCAGCTTCTTAACGCATTGTACTACGTGCTCGTATACCGTTTATGTGTAGTCGTGTATATATTGAAGTGGATGTGGTCCCGTAAGTAAGTTTTGTCTAACAGACGGCGGTAGATCCTCGTTCTACTACGTTATTGTTTTATTCTCCTAAGTGCTGTTTGTGTTACTGTTTACCGCAGTGGTATCTCGTTATGTAAGCAGCAAGATTTTTCCTTTGAAGGTCAGTAGCTATCGTTATCAAGCAGACTCTATTAGCGGCAGATAATCTCAACTCATATGTTATGCTTCCCTCCTGTTGACGTTGGAGACAGGCACTAATCGATGGTTGCTTATCATGACTGCCCTATTTATCACGCATTGTTGTTACTTTTGTTGGCGGCACGGCAACTTTTTCATTTGCTGATCCGTAGTTAGTTCGCCCGAATATTGTTGTTGTTGTTGTTGTTGTAGCTGCTACTGCTTTTGTCGATGTAAAAATGCTCGCACGAGTTATCGTACGGTGTCTTCGTGTGTGTTTATTCGTGTGTGTAACTGTGTGTGTGTGTATTTAATTGCAGACTGCGAGAGCTGTCCGGAAGTTCCGTGCTTGTCATGGCGCTCCCGGCGGCCTTTATCAGGGCGTTCGGTATCTACTGATTCGGGGGTGTCGTCGGTGCATGACGATTCGCGCATCTCGCTCAGCTCGCACTCAAGCCACTGTAGCAACAGCAGCCAGTCAAGTCGATCGTCGGAATACGCCGCGTCGCCCGCGACCACAGCTGCCCCCGACTCGTCGGATGAAACTGCCAATAGCAGCGAGAGGACGACATATCAGCGACGACGACGCTCGTCTCGTCTACAAGACCTCACTGCCATACAGTCGACAGTTACCACAGCAACGGCTGTGGTCGCAACAACCACAACGCCGATGACAACAACTGCAATCTCTACAATGATAGCAACAGCAGCAACAACAACAGCAACAACAACATCAACAATGACAACAACGACAGCAGCAGCAACAACAACAACAACAAAGTCAACTCAGCCAACAGTAATCGCCACCTCACCAGTATTGGTAACAACAAAATCCTCTATGAGACTTACAAAGCTTTTAGAAATGACAGCAGATGTTGGAAAACCTATAGCAGAAGCCACATCAGCAGCAGCAACAACAACAACAACTACAACATTAACCACCACAGCAACAACAACAACAACATCGTTAACCACAACAGCAACAACAACAACAAAAACAGCGAGAACACTTCATCGTACGAGAGCATCTGCAGCAGCGGCGGCAGCAGTTACTACTCCTGCTACAGCAGCACCAACAACAATAACAACAACGACGACAACTGATCCTCATTCCCCGCTCAAAGTGCATGTCACTGCCAAGTCGAGTGCCACTTCCACTGCCCCCCGAAGCCGTGATGGCTCCGTAACAAGACGCACCAGCAGCTGTACTAGCAGCAGAAACAACATTAGCAACCGTAGCAAGCGCAGTAGCAATCATCGACGCAGCATCTGCAGCAGCAGCAGAAGAGATATTGTTCGAGACCTCGTTCACCGTCGAGTTGATAGTGTCGACAATAACAACATTATTGACGAGGCCAACAGCGCCGCCACCGCCGCCTCCTCCGATAGCGACAACAACGAAGAGGGTCTTGGAGTTGAGGAGCAGCACCAAGACCAACAAGACAATGACGAAGACGATCGTCGTCATGGCGAAGTTGCCACAGCGGCCACTTGTCGGGAGGCACAGCAACAAAGGCCAGACTTAGCCCCAACACAGCTCCAAATCACTGCCAAAAGGACGCCGTCGACGCCGGAGTCGAGCCCCTTACAGGCTCGCTCATCAGGCGCGTCCATTGTGAAGAAGCCTTCATCTGAGCCTCAACGCCTCGTCGCCTCCCACTGCCTGTCCCGTCAGCCGCCGGCACCATCTTCCCCATTGACCTTTGCTACCTTGACTGCCACATTTGCGCCCATTGAGGCGGGTGCCACTACTTCTACCACTACTACTACTACATTCGGTACAATGTCTACGCCTTTTGCTACGCCGGCATTCACCAGTAGTAAAACGACCTCTCGTACGACGTGTTGTAGCACTTCAACGACGGCGGTTACGGCATCCACTTCTATGAGAACGATGTGTGGTGCGCCACCCGGCAAGGTTGCGGTTCTCTTCTGTCGCTGGAAGGAATGCACATTCTCTGCCCGCAAAGATTTCGAGATCGCCGATCATATCGCCGATGCGCATGTCGCCACCCAGGGCGAAACGGGTCCCTTCGTTTGCCTCTGGGAAAGCTGCAAAGTAAGGAGCTTTTCTTCATGTATCTATTTGTCTGTACATATATATATATATATATATATATATATATATGTACATACACTTATCAGTTATAAGCATATTGTATTATACTGACTCCTCGTGTGTCTCATCAGATCGTAGTCAACACAACCGGATAACCGGAAATTGTCTAAGGACGCCTTACTGTACTGCAGAAACGAATAAGCAACACCTCGTATGCTTTCAGGTATTTAACGTCCCGTCGACGCTGAAGCATTGGCTCGAGCAGCACGTTGTTAAGCATTCCCGAAGCAAGCCCCTCAAATGCATCGTCGACGGATGCCCACAAAGGTTAGAAATAAAGCTCTACCTTCAATTAGCCTTGCTTTTTCTATTACTAATATATATATATATATATATATATATATATATATATATATATATTTATATATTCATTAGGTTAGTCAATAATGATTGCATTCCATATCAGATATATTATTTCAGATTTATTTCAATAACATTATGTCAAGCGTGCATGTCTTTCAACATATGTTTGTTCGGCATGCTTTACAGATTCTCAACAAAGTCACTTTTAGAAGCACATGTAAACTCCCATTTTGAGAAGAACGCCAAGTTAAAAAATGATGCTCCACTTAAAGGCCAAAATCAGCTACTTAAACTCGCCAAGAGGAAACGACTGCTACGTCAACACAGCAAAATGCAAGGTGAGTTCAGCCTTGCTTGAGTACCATGCTTTTATCCATATTGATTACAATGCAAACATTGACTGCTCTATATATTGCTCAGTGAAATTTAACAAGCGCTTCCATTAGCTGTAGCTGTATTGAATTTGGTATATATTCTTCTTTATATATATATATATATATATATATATATATATATATATACGCCCAAACGCTACGTTACCGTATGGCTTTCTTTGTTTTAACCAAAAACCGTCTCAACCAGACCTACATTGAATCATTGCATGTACTTAGTACTTTGTCCGATAAAGGTGCTGTACTATCGTGTTTTCGCTCCTTGACTTCCTACTGCGCCTCGTTGATAAAATGATACCGTGGGGCTTGTTTACCTAAGTCCTCTATCGTGGCATGCTTGCCGAATGAAATGCACACACTCACAGTGTTTTATTCACGGATGTTTCCGCTCGAACGGGGATTGTTCAGCTAACGTTCATTACGATTGTCCCTGTTGTTGCCGTTGTTGTTGTTGTTGTTGAATGTTTCGTCTGTGCGCCACTAGCCGGTCGTAAGTACGACTTCTTCGACGCCTGCATCATGCATCAGATTAAGGAGAGCCTCCTGCAGTTCGCCGAGCTGGAGCAGGCGTCTTCCCGCACCACCACCACCACCACCACCGCTACCGCCCACCCGTCCACCGCCAATCCCGATTTTGTCGTTCCCAGGACCACCGTGTTTACCTCCGGGATTCCTGCCGCATACGCGTCCGTCTCCACCTCGGTCGAGTCACGCCGAGCGGCGGAGCGGACAACCCCGTCCTTCTCGCCTCATCATCCGAGCTCGAGCCGCAAACGCGCCTCGTTGCTGTCACCCAACCGCGCCGCCCCAGCAACAGCTTCACCTCTCGCTTTCTGCCGAAGGAGCAGTCGAAGAAAGGTCGCACTCACGAGCGAGCCCGCGCCTCCGCCACCGCCGCCGCTTTATGCGCTGCTGCCATCGCCAGCGGCAGAAGCAGCACCACTTCCAGCTTCTGCATCAGCAGTGGTGCCAGCCACAGCAGTGGTACTACCAGAAGGTGGTACCACAGCAACAACGGCCCAGATGGCCCCTGCCTCAGCTGTCAACGTCTACATTGGCCCCGTCACGGTGGGCGTCGCCGCCCCCGTGGCCGTGGGCAGTGGCCAGCCAACAACGTTACGGTCGGTCAGCGAGGCAACGAACGGCGCCCCGTCACCGGACAGCGGGTTTGACGCCTCGGATGCGCCCAGCCCGTCGGAGATCGACGACAGCGGTGGTGGCGGAGCTGGCTGCGCCTCGCTTATGGCCGTAGGGACGACAACGATGGCGACGGAAGTCGATTCTGCCTCTGCGACCGCCGCTGCCGCTTTGGCGGCCGCTGCTGCAGAAGCTGCAGCTGCCGGTCGGCTACTGTTGAACGTGCCCGTTGAACGATCTCCGACTGAACGGGGAACAGTCATGACGGCGACAACGACGACAACGACAACAGATGCCTCTCAAACAGATCACCACAATCGTTCTCATTCATCGTATCAACAACAGCAGCTGCAAGAACTACCGCGGCATTGTCACCACTTTCATCATAGCAATCGATATCATAGTGCCCGTCATCACGTTACCGGACCGTACGCGCCTATGTGCGAGTCGGCGACACCCTTCGGCATTGGGAGTCATCATCGCGTGTCGAGGCGGAGCATGGCCGCCCGACGAGGGGCCGCTGTACCATGTACCCGGGGATCGTCGTCGTCGTCGTCCTCCTCGTCGTCGTCGTCGTCGTCATCGTTATTGTCGTCGACAACGACAGCAACAACGACGCCGACGGGGGTAGCCGTGACGGGCTCCGAGGCAGCAGCAGCAGCAGGAGCTGCTGAAACATTGCCTCTCTCAGTAACAATGTCGCGAAACCCGTCGTCGACGCATTCGCATCATTCTTCGCGTTCGGGCGAGGAGGCGAGGGAACGCGTCGTCACCCCGCTGATCGAGTCCCTGGCCAGGGCCGTCCGCACGACGCGCTCCGGACAGCGACAGATGTTGATCTCGTTTTATCGGCCCCATAAGGCTAGCCAGCTAGAAGAGCAGCACCCGCAACAGCAGCAGCCGCCGCCGCAGCAGCAGCAGCAACAGCAGGTCGATCACCGTTGACAGACAGCGAAGCAACGAATTGCGAAGAAGATGAACAGCGATGACAAAATTGGAGGTCATCCATATATATATATATATATAAATATATATATTAGTCAAATTTTGGTGGCCGGTTGGCCAAACGTACAGTGTAACGCCTCGGGATAATGTGAAGCCCGAAGGCGAATAACAACGATATCAGTAGCAGCGACATGTTCAGCACCTGCAGAAGCAGCGGCAACGGCAGCCACAACGAATTTAGCCGGCCAGCCAAGCGACACTGATCTAGACGTGCTGCCACTAGTTTGACGTGTTGACGGTATGTTCGTTGAGTGTTGAACACGTAGACAATGAGTAACTCGATCTCCTTTGAATCATCATCGTGTCGTCACCACAATCATCATCCTCATTGCCCCCACCACTCCATCACCGCCATGATCGTCAGCACATGAAATGTTCTTCGTGAGAGCAAGGGTTTGATTCAACTAGAAATTTTGGAAAAACAACTTATAATAATAAACTACAACAAATACGACAGTAACAGCAATAGCAGCAAGCAAGCAAGCAACAACTACAGCGAATATGGCATGATTGAGGAGTGAACTAGCTGTTGTTTATTGGTAGCACGTGGGTCTCGCAGTAGTCGCCCGGGTAACGAGAAGACTGCTATTACTAGTACTACTACTACTACTATTACCGCTACCGTGACTATTCCTCCTCCAAGTGTACGAAGAGCTATTAGCGTTTGATTAGGCTGCCGTGGCGTGAACAGTCAGTCATCTGACGGCCGGCGTATGGTCTGCTACGGCAGTCTGGAGCGAAACAGAGACGAAAATAGCAGTGCCGGTCAGGCACGATTCTTCGCAAGGGTGTGCCACAAAAGAACAAGCCCATGTCATCGACATGTAAGCGTGCTGCTCACGGTTGCCGAGTCTACAGAAAGAAGAAGAAGAAGATGAATAAGTCCATCGCTAGAACGCAACAACAACAACAATAACCGTTGACAGCATTACAGTTCTCCACATTTGTAACGAATTTTATACTTAGCTTAGTGAATTGTGTGTACTTGTATGCGCGTGTGGTCATGTACGTATATATATATATATATATATATAAAATAGACACGTGCATATGCGCAGAGACATATGCATGTTTATATGTACACCTATATGTATACAAATAAAGACACATGCTAGTTTATAAAAAAAAAATATATATATATATATATATATATATATATATATATATATATATATATATATGTGTATATACATATACATATTTGTATATGCATGTACCCATACATATATGCATGCGTGAAGAATATCTGCGCCAAGTATTGCTAAATGTGTGGTAGCGAATGAGGGTTAGCTGTGGAAACGACGCTAACCGTTGGAAAGATGCAAGGTGTGCAAGTACCATGGTAATGGTGTTTACAATGTACCAGGAAACAGAGAATTCACAATAGCAACATATTGAACGAACGAGTGAGGAAAGAGTTTATTGTCGTTCTTGAGTTCTCGAAGATGAATGCATGGCGAGAGTGCAGAACGAGAGAGAAAGAGAGTGTCTACTTTGATTTGTCGAACTGGAATAGCAGGTGAATTCTTGAACCACCCTCATTGTCCCCGCACACCCCGATTTAAGGACAAATAATTGCGCTCTTGGGATTGGGGAGCTCCTGGACGGCGACCCCTTAGGGCTTTTAAAGGGTTAAACGATTCGACCTTGAGGCTGGGATTCAAATCACTGGTTAGAGGAGGAGAGATGGGCGGTTGGTGGGAAGGAAGACCCTCTTGACAGTGTAGCGGCAAAGAGCAGTGAGAGAAAAGCTAGGGATAAATCAGCGGTGAGTCTGGCGCACATTGCAGGCCAGTTGTGCGACTCTATATTCGCTCGCCTCCAGTCTGTATGGTCTCTGTCAAGGGCACACATCATTTAGTATCCGATGTAGAGGGTGCATACATAGATAGATGACTGATTAAACCTAACGTATTGTCTGTATGTGAAAATATGAGGGCATAATGCTGATGATCTACACATGTATTATTAGATTTACGATTACTATAATATTATTGAGTGGCGAGAATACTATGCCGCGAAGATGATGATATATAAATATATATATATATATATATATATATATATATATATGAGATATGCTGACGCGGTGATGCATTTAAATATAGTGAAAGTGAGCTGAAATACTCCAGCGTGTTTTTCGTTTTAATATGATATATATATATATATATATATATATATAGAGAGAGAGAGAGAGAGAGAGAGCACCTTTATTAGCCGATAAACGGAGGTATAAACATCCGTAATAACTAGACTAATGAGCTATATGTTGAGTTAAAAACATTTACATCTTAGGACACGCATAAAAATGACGCGTGCCAGTTGAAACCATATGGTCATACCTTGTTGTTCTGCGTTATGCGCGCAACATATTAAAAAGCGCTTTCTTAGATAATTCTATTTGATGCTTATAAAGTAGTAGGTGATGTTGGCTCGTTCTAGTTGATACAATTCGCCGATGTTTTGACGCATTAGAAGCTCGCTAATTGGGACAGTATGTGTATCCGAAGTATTGATGGAGCACCTTCAATAAAGGCTTTTTGGATACGCTTTTGCACACTTTCAAATAAGTTTAGGGTTTATTTTGGTAGGGCTCCCATAGAGATATTAAAGTCGCTCTGTCATGAAGAGAAACGCCAGCTTATAATAGTTGTCAATTATTATTAACAGATATAATTGAGGTATTTGTGCGTACCTGTAAACTCAATATGATTTTCGTGTATTATTTCACTTGAATTTAAATCTCTATTTAAAAGCGTGCATTCTTTACACATTTTCTGACTCCGTTTAGCTTTGTCAGCAACGTCTACAGAAATATTAATAATTGCAACTCAGTTTTCGTCGAAAAGAACAAAGCTTACGTAACATTAAAAACAGCACGGAATTCAGGCTAGCGCATCAGGTAACGTTAATTTTCGTTTCCTGTCATTCAGGTGCCCTTCATGTTGGGTTGATATAGTTGTGCATAGGCAAGTTTTCTTTAACTTCTATCAAGTACATATGCTTAAGATGTGCGCCAGATTAATTAAGATGTTGGTGCTTTTTTCAAATTACATTTTGGACTACGCGGTGGGTACTTTATCTCGACGACGCTAGTCACGCCTTTGCAGGACAGCTCATATGCTAAACACCTGCTTAATTATTTTACTTGGCTTCGTTGGAAGGTTGTAGTACGTTTTTATATTTTGAAATTTCTCAAAGAACCCTGATCAATATAAACACTGGTATCATGAAGTAGTAGCAGCCATTATTTAGCAATGCAGACATCAGAAATTGCCTCCGAGAAAAAAGAGATATTTACATTTTGTATTAGAGAGGTTGAATTTTAGAGGCGTTCTTTGGTTGTCTCGCACACTGGATCTAGCGCCCCGGGGAAGGCAACAGCTAAAGTCCACGTATACTAGGGTAAGTCTCTTCTGTGTACTATCCAATATGGTCCAAAGAATAAAGACGCAACTTTTTTTAGAAACCGGACAAAGCACAATATATTTCATCATTGGTTGACATGTGATCAGTCGATAATTATAATACTAGAGGCAAAGGACGGGAAACAAAGGGAAATACATATTCTTAATACATACATATATATATATATATATATATATATATATATATATATATATATATATATATATATATATATATATATATATATATATGTATATATATATATATATAGATACTCTGTATACATCAACAAACCAACTCTATCGCAATAATTCGCACTAGTGACATTTAACTATATACCTTGGTGTATCGTTGTGGTAGTGTGGGCTGTTTCTGCTTTATTGTTCTATTCTCATGCTGATGGGATATTCGATACACAAACGACTACTGCTCGCCGGTGATCACCTAAAATCATGTCACGATAACGACCTTTTGAGTGCAGAATTCATTCAAATTCATCCCTTACCATTGTCACGTAAAATGGCTCTGTTGCTGTGTTTGAGAGCGATGGCTAGCGCTGAGGGTGGACATTGTTCCTACACGTTGTCGTAACACGAATGCTGATGCGACTGTTGCTAATAGTCATCCGATTCTGTCATATTCAACCAAGTGTTGCGTGTTATATAAGTCAAGTATGACGTGTTTCAGTTTATGCCTGAAACCGTTCTTTACATTGCGTTGCTTTACGCCAGTAATATTTTTACCAGCTATTGGGCCATCGGGTGTTGTCCTATGATCAAAGACAATCTACGCTATTCATACATTTGTTCCTATCTCGTCTGTTTTATATATATATATATATATATATATATATATATATATATATATATATATATATATATATATATATATATATGTGTGTGTGTGATATGGGCATTAGCTAGAGACAAATTCGCCCTTGCTTTCGTCACCGATTTGCGTGGTTAGAAGCGTGACTAGTAACCGGTTGTTTCGCAAGGGCTCCCTCATCTGACTTCCTAAAAATAGTAGAGTCCGTTCACTAAGGATTATTTTGTTAATTGTTTGTTGGTCTCTTTGTTCTTTGTCCGTCTCTATTCCTCTGCCGCGATTGCCCGAAGTGATTCCCCTCGATTAAGTTGCCTGTAAGCTGACGCTTCAACGTTCAGAGAAACCCAAGGAAAAAGAAAACACCGGCGTTCTTCTGTCGTCGGCGGTGTCTATGTTTTCTGTCATCAATCAGCTCGATGCACATGCAACGTCACGAATTTGCCACTTTTGGGCTAGGAACACAACACGTCAAACTAATAATAATAATAATAATATTAGTATTAAACAATACGTAAAAATACACTTGCGTGGTATATAACCAATGACTGCGATGAATAAGGTTTCGCCCGATTGTAGCAAGGTTTGGTCAGCTCCCCTCCTTCTAAAAAAATATTTAAATATACATATATATAGTGACATATTTCCGTTTGTATTTTTGAGGAGATAATGCGACTAGGTGTGCACAAACAGCCACACACATACACAACTTATCTGCTTAGTTCTAGACACAACACAAGGAGTGGAGGCGACAGTGAAGACAGGGCTGTTTGATTCAAGTGACGCAAACATTAATTTGGTTATACTCTTTGAGAAACACAAACTGGGAATAAACTTCGTGTCAATTGCGCTTCTCCATAAAGCTGTTGTTTATATATATATATATATATTTATATATATATATATTTATATATATATATATATATATATATATATATATATATAAATATATATATATATATATATTTATATATATAATTGATTTTGTAAACAAACTACCAAAAATAGCTAACAAGTGGGATTATTTCATCTATAAGGGGCGACATTAAATTCTGTTTGTCTCGGGGGGTTTCGATAAGTGACCAATTAGTAGATCATGTAGCGAAATACCTTTTTTTATGCTGTTGTAAATGATTGATTACTACGACACTGCTATCACAATGATTATCCGTCTGATTGTATTTAGAGCGATTAGTCTAGAAAAATTCTGGAAGATTCCGCGCCGAGGATTGTTATGTCGCCGAGTTTGCGTGCGTCTGTCTCTAATTGCCTGCTAGCATATATATATATATATATATATATATATATATATATATAATTTTGTTCGATCGAAGAGAGGTTAGATGATAGTTTATGGCATTATGTATTGTCATCGCATCGTGATTGCTGTCGTTTATAGAACAGCAGGAGGCTCTGAAATCTGCCCTCCCGCAAGTTTCGCTACGAATTCGAATGTCATTTAGTTCATTGTCTTTTGTCCCTCTTCGGATTGAGTGGGACCTTTGCCACGGCGTTTTTCGCCTAAACTGGTCTTTTCACGTGTATTTCGCCATCGTTTCATGACGTAAAATAATCCAACACTGGCTCAACGCTGGCGAATCTTATGTCTACTCCAATGCATTAATGTATCGACGTCACTCCGATGTATGAATGTGTCGATGGCTCTTCTCGTTGTGTCCTCAAAACAAAAGCTTCGCTAACGTTGGCGCCTGATCATACCGCCGATCCATATCGCATCAAGGGTAGCTAGATCGAAGTATACACATATGAAAGTCGGACGTTACAGTGCAGAAATGGTCGCATAATGTTTACGTCACTCGACGTTTGATGGTTCTCGTTTTAGTAGTGTAGGATGGATGAGAGACATGACGGGGGAGATATGGGGTAGTGGGAGGCAGGTCAGCCAACAGGTACATGGTGTTTATGATAGCTTTATGCTGAACAAGCATCAACAAGAGTAGAACATGGAACGTCTCGTTAGTGGGGCAACAATACGGAGAGAAAACATTGTTAAAAGAACAAAAAAAAAACGTTCTACGCTAAGACAATAAATATGGAACAACAAACATATCCGTGGATGATGTTGCATTGTGAAGCGGTACGCCTGCCCTCCTGTTTTCAACACTAACACAACTTTCGTAGATATTTATGCGTATGTGCACTTGTCTTCTCATCGTGGAGTCTTCTGTTCCATGGCGTGTAGGCGTGTTTGTTTTTTTTTTTTTGGGAAAATTACACTCGTGAGCATTCGACACCTACTTTAATCGTTGCATCTATAAACGGTGAGTGTCTCGATTTATCTCATCTTCGTCTCTAGCGTATTCCCAGTCCCGGCTTACGTCGATTCCTCTCTTGATTAACTGTTTGTTGCTGTGGTCAAACTTCTTATCATTATGCGTTTTCCCGTTACCGCCCCGTGTTATAGAACCATTTAAATATTTACTGTCGTTGTTGTTGTTGATGGTGTTGTTGTTATTGTTGTTTTGGTGGCGTCGCTGGTGTCGTTGTTGCCGTCAATTGTCATCAGATCGCTTTGTATCTATTCATTATTGGTTTGGGTGCTTTTGTTTGAATGTCTATCATCGTTGTTGCTGTTGTCAGCGCCGATGTCGTTGTAAACGGGTGCTGCTCTACTTGTGGCTACGCTGCCGTCAGTCAAAGGCAACGAAGGTTAACCATTGATACGAGCTAAAATCGACCTATCTTGTCCAGTACTAGTAGGTATCTCCACCGTATCTGTTGATGTGCGTGCCAGCCAATCATCATCATCACCATCGTAATCAGTAATGATCACGCATCAGCATAATCACCAGCATCATCGTCAGTCTTTATAGTCGTGACGAGTAGTGAAGTCCTAGCGCGCATCTATGTATGTGCTGCCGAAGTTTCTGGTTCAGTTTGTTTTGGCCAGTTGTTCGGCTTACAGAGCCTCGGATAGATCTGTTGGATGGATGGAAACCTCTCTAAAACCGCTCGAAAGGCCTCCTTTCCACCTTCCCGTCACTTAGAGCTGGCAGATGGCAGTTTTCAACTCCGATTAACAACAACGATCCTTAGCGTACAGTTTGCGTTGTCTTTTCCCCTCCGCTGCTGTTGTTCGTCTTCGCATTGTGGTGTATGGTGGATATTGTTGTTGTTGTTGTTGTTGTTGTTGTCGTCGTCATCGTCGTTGTTGTTGTTGGTCGTGCTTTTGTGGTTGGTGCTTTTGTTGTTGTTGTTGTTTTTGGTGACGTTGTTGTCGTTGTTGCCGTTGTTGCTGTTGTTGCTGTTGTTGCTGTTGTTGTTGTCGTTGCTATTGTTATGAGCCGGATCACCGCTTGAGTTCCATCGGTGAGACATTAGCCATTGTAGCCTCTGTTGAGCTGTGGTGGTACACGTATTCGAGTTGCGTTGACAACGCGTCGGCTTAATGTTACGCGGCCATACGTGTCCGAGAACTTCGCACCTCATCCTCTAGTCGTTGTTGTTGTTGTCGCTGTTGTCGTGTCTATTTCGAAGCCTTGCGCTCGTTAAACAACGGATTCCGCACTTCCATTTGGCCGCCCTAAAGTCACACACACGGAAGCAGAACGTATTAGCGTAGTAGGCGGACTCCTAATTGCGGGGAGGCTATGCAAGTACATATTTACTAATTGCGGGGAGGCTATGCAAGTACATATTTACTAATTGCGGGAAGGCTATGCAAGTCAATATTTAGGTGATTTATGTACATATGCTAGTATGTGTTTGTCGATATATAACACGGATACAGCGTACTAGTAGTAGGCATACCGGCGCAAGTCCGGGACATTCGTAGACGGTGTAATCTTTGTCCTCATCATCACTTTCGCCTTCCGAGTGTGAAGCTCTTCGATTAGCCGGCGATGGCAAAACGGCTTGCTGATTCCTGAATACATCGCACAAAGGAACAGATCATTATAGCGAAAGTGACACACGGTGCTGGCCATGCTGCCACAAGGACTGTTAGGGAAACCCTAGATATCTTAACATGTCCGGCCCTCGGTGCTTTGAAGGTATACCTCAGGTTAAGTTCCAAGCCCGTAGGGGACGGAGGATAGTCTAGAATTAACAAAAATCTCATTAAAAAATGTTTTAAATTCTAGACTAACCTGACAATGTGGCGTATACTAGCGACGCCTACATGTGCATATTTACGCAAGCATAGGGCGTTTTTGTATCTGCACAGAGTTAGACAAAGATTGTATATAGTACTAAAGTAGAAAATGTATACAAGGGAGTATGTATGTAATATATATATATATATGTATATATATATATATATATATATATATATATATATATATATATATATATATGTGGAAGCAACTGCTATACCGTAGGCAAGTATAGAAATTCTGTGATTAGCTGCTTGGGCTTCATATAGACATTCGTGACGTCGCTTCTAAATACATTATTGGGAATTTGTAGTACGTTTGGTTTAGGCAATTATATATATATATATATATATATATATATAGGGCTACAAAAAAGTTTTTTCGGTTTTGTCCGTAGAGAATCATTAAAAATACCGAAAAAACTTTTTGTAGACCCAATATAAATACTGCTAACCGATGGCAGTTAGTCAGGAATATGTTCAAGATTAGCAAAGATTGACAGAGTGCACACTACGTTCCGCATTCATTAACATATGCATTAAACACATTACATTTTGTAGCAGATATTTTTGTAGAGGTCGACACTGACTAATTTCGAAAGAAGATTAGGCTACTATCACAGACGTGCAAACAGGAGCTCACTTATCGAAGTAGAATAAGGTTAGTATACTCGGTATTGATGTGTTGCTACTCCAGATTACAAAGGAGAATGACGAGCGGATAGGCAAATACTGTCCTAAGTACTATAGGCGTGCGACAAATGATAAGTCTTCGACTTTTCAACCTTGCATTTTTCTTGGATTAAGGCACCAATTATCAAAAAGACAATCCTACACTGATTGGTCACCTAGCAGAGGACAGGTCTATCCGTGACCAGAGTTCGCGGTAATTTAAGCGTTCATCGAGTTTTGCACGTAAACTCGACTTGCTTAGACCATTTAATTAAAATACCGTCCTTTTTGTTTAATTTCCATGACGATGCGGCACACTATTATGATCTGTCACCTTTTAAAAGTATAAACAGTGTGAACGCTGCTTCAACGTTCAATAGCGCCCTTATGTGGATTTCTCGACCGTGAGAGTGACTCAAACAAGGACAATTAAAAAATTACAATCTCGTGCGTTTTGCCAAATATGCACTAACGAACACAACAACACTAAAAGCAACAATGCCGGAGTTTCATAGTGAAGTAAAGAACAAGGTCTGGTGAGTTTGATTCATGGTGTTTCAGGATAACCGATGTATTTGCTAGTATCTAGCGTACGTACTTTTCAACGGCAATCATCTGTTGCTTCTGATGCTGGAAGTGGTACATCTGGGCGCTCTGGGCAAGCTTTCGGTCGGCAGGAGGCGACCCCAGTGCGTTCTTGACGGGTCCTGTTACGCCATACGCCGGATAGTCGACGTCCTGAGCCATCCGCTGATTCTGGTGGACCCGATAGACACAGTAGCCCGTCGACACGATCAGGAACGCCGCAATGGTACTGCAGCCGGCTACAACAGCTGAAATAAAAAAGCAATTTTGTTATCACACACGCGCTTGAGAATCCCTTCAACGAGGGTAGTACCTTCATCTGTCGGTTTCACAAGCTTCTCTTGCACCTGCTGTCACCTATGTATGCGCGTTAAATTAGTCGTTTGGCTTCTAACCTTAAATTGCAATCCGCGCGTAATCTAGCCTTGCAAACGACGTTCAATATCGCGAAGCACCGACTGTTTTAAAAACGTATGAAAACGAGAATGTACTCGTTTATCGAAAAAGGGATCCCCAATTGCCCGATATGTACCGCGGCCCTGGTGCCACCTTGCTCGTCCAATGAAAGTTATGATATCTACAGGCGAACTTTTCACCCATCTATTTCTCCACGAATCTAAGATATCATAGTTTAATAGACAAGGAACCTAGTCATGTGAGTACACTGTCTCTAACGCACATATGCAATAGACGAGAAAACTCTCACAGCAAACTGGTGAAAGGTTTACTGAGTGTGGCGCATTTTTCGAACTCTGAAATATCTAGTAGCACAAGAGAAACACTGGGATTTACACTGCTAGGTAGCTGCCGTGTAAACATTAAGCTAAAAGTATAGAGGATATATTGATATTTCATAGAAAATATGCGACAGCTCTACTAAAAGTGAGGCACATTAGTTCGACACACTTGTTTATCTGGAACCATAAAGGGAAAAATGCATCTTTGCATTACTAAGCAGCCGTCACACAAACATAGGCCTGATATATTTATATTTTGTAATTCGGTTGAACAAGCCGCACAGTGGCACACGTTGGTCGCTGCGCGTTTCATGCACGCACATGATGAAATAATTACCTCAACCAAATTCGCTTCTTTCTTGGATGTAGCATATGTGCTGGGGGGGTGGAGCATATGAACGAGAGAGAAACGCACCAAATTACAAGGCTTCAGTAAACTCTGCTGCTAAGAGAAAGCCATTTAATATAACAATGTGCCGATTTTTGTTTTGTTTATCTACAGATAGATCGGGTTAATATTCGCTGTTTAATGTCTTCTGCTTCTTTCGGCGCAGTGCATCCCTTGTGCGCAGCACTCCCTGTTGCACTCGCGAACCAGCTATGATGGCGGCATATAAGAGCGAAAAACTCAACCTGCGTATACGTACACTATATCCGGCAATGGCCAAGATATACACATATAAGGAGAACGCCCCCGCGCCTTGCCAGCAGTCGTGGTAAAGCCAGGTAGACCGCCAGAATGCTTGCGGGGTTTTGGGTCGTTTTTGCTCGTTTCAATTTGACTTTCAGAAAGACATTTTGAGAGTAAGAATTGCTGTTTTAACTGCTGCAGAAACGAATTCTAATCGATGTTCTCTTTAGTTGAACAAAGACATACATCTCTGTATATACGTTCTAGTCAAGTGTTATTAGTGACTGTAAAAGTAAGTTGAATGCAACCTCTATCGGGAAAATATCCCCGGGGGGGAGAAAGTGTGCAACCCCGAGGGCAGAAACCCGACACAGCAAAACTACTTTTACAGCAAGTGCCGAGTGCTTTCTGTCTGAATAGTAGGTCTCTTATGCCACCTTCGTAACGACAAGCGATTACAGCAAGATTACACAAACGGTACTGTTCCCTGAATGTTTGGTCGAATACGTGACTGCCCCTCGTTGTGTCCAAGTATATTTAGCCGTGCTATCACTATATGGCACTTTTCTTTGCTTATTTACACGCAAGTTACTATATATATATATATATATATATATATATAATAGGGAAAGCCTAAGTAGCGTGAATGAAGCTTACCGATGAACTGTAGGTCGGCGAAATCGTCCGGTCTGATGACGACCTCTTCTTTGTCTCTCTGAAGCGGTTGTGGTTGTGGGACCTGTTCGACCTGGCTATGAAGTCGCTGACCAGGATCTTCCGCAGGATTGTGGCCGTTTTCGTCGCCATTGGCGGTGCCCGTTGCGTCGGCGGAGAGCACGTCCGAAGACTGTTTGTTGATCTTCGGTGGCAGCAGATAGCGGGGAAAGTGTTCAGCCGTGAGACGGTAGTCGGGACTATTTGGATCGTCCGCTGGGTCGCTGAAGTCTGTCAATACAGAGACATCATCATCGGAAAAACATCATGTCAACGCATTCAACGGCGTAAGCAAGCGACGACAAGTGCGCAGCGACCTTCTGACTCGTACACCGTTACCAGAGAATTACTTCACTGACTGCAAAATGCGTTTGTATGCGCCAGTGTGGCAGGGAGAGCCCGCAAATAACGTCAAACTCTAGTTTAGGAAACTGCATGCATAATAGTTATCCGTTTATTTGGTTTGAAGTCGATCGATATATCTATAGAGGAGTCGTTTGAGGCAAGCGTCCAATGTAAGTTGACTGTTCCTCGTAATAATAATAATAATAATAATAATAATAATAATAATAATGGGTATCTCTCGTGGAGTTGACTATGGTCGTACGCAACCAGCACTTTAACTTTACGCAATCGATGTTCGTTCCGATGCTGTCGCAGGTTTTTGTCGCTCAATAATAGGCTTCAAATAAGCGTCGCTATGGATAAAATTGATCCACCGGAAGATTTAGAACCATATGGCTTCTAGAATGACTACGAAGGACGAACCATTTTGAAAACTATAATACGTGTTACGTATAATAAACGTGCATAACAGTTATTCCTTCATTTAGTTTGTAGTCGATCGGTGTATGTATAGAGGAGTGTTTAAGACAAGCGTCCAATGCAAGTTAGCTGTTCTTCGCAATAATATTAATAATAGTAGATGTCTCTCGTGGAGTCCACTATGGTCGTAGACTACCAGCAGTAACTTTACGCAATCGATGCTCATTCCGCTGCTGCAGCAGGTTTTGTCACTCAATAATAGAATTCAAATAGGCGTCTCTGTGGATAAAATTGGTCCGCCGAGAACTATATGGCTTCTAGAATGACCACAAAGGGCGAACTATATTGATCGCTAAAATGCATGTAATGATATATTGCGTTATTGTAGTGTTCACTAGTAGTAAAGGTATTGATGACGATCATCACCAATAATGACGCAGTCGTATCGTAAGTAGTAAGAGTCAGTTAAAATGTCAACAATATCAGCCGTGTTCTTAGGGGTTGAGGGCTGATGAAATACAATATATCTGAGTATTCACAGAAAGGATATTGTGGAACAATAGAATCGAGTCGGTTATCGTGGAATATAATATTTAGTGGAAGATTTTAGTGCTACTACCCAACGTGGAACACCGCTTGCTGTTTTGCTGAATCAATAGGGGTCGAGCTTCTCAATGGTAGCACTGAAGACTACTCTGTGAGTAGATACATATATCTTTCTGAGGAGTTCCAAGACGAGCGAACTAAACCGAACGTGGGCAGTATAGATGAAAGTATCGCCCTACTCCTAACGGTACATCATGGCGTTAGTAACAAGCCTTCCTTCGCTCTCCGTCTGTCTGCTTGGCGTGGCTGCGACGAGAGGGGACTCCGGATTTAAACTCCGTCGCCGGCAGCCGTAGCTGTCCTTCATCTGAAGTTCCACGAATTGTTGTCTGTTAGCTTCCCAGAGACGTACTTCCAAGTGGCCTCGCGGGAAATGGGGGGTTCGGGTATCCCAGTGAATGGCGGGGACTTTTGCGGGGCACTAGCCAAACATGACGTCGTCGTCGTCGTTGACTTGTACAAGCTAAGGAATAGCGCTTCTCGGACGTCCGACGTCTCGGATCGCAAAATAGGATCAGGGGGCCTCTTCCAGTCGTTATAATTAAATTCAACACGACAACCGTTTAGAGCTGGTATTGGTTTTTAATGACTACAACGCATCGCGCCACCTTACTAGGGAGATTGGTATTTTGAGACATTCGCAAACCCTTGCCCCCATCCATCCATTCAATTTATTGTTATCGAGACTTAAACGTATGTCACATCACGCGCGTTCACATGCCAAATTTTGCGCCAATCGGTGGTGGCGTTTATGGCTCGTGTGATTTAAAAAAGTGAAGGAAACGAGGTTTAGCGATTCTCAAAGAGGCGAAGATTATAAAAACAACGAATCTATACCAAGTTCAGTGTTAAGAATCAAATCATATGGTCTTAAGTAGTGGAAACGATACGAACTGCTTATGGTGATCAAGCAGTGTTCCGAAACATCGTGTGCGTAGCACCGTCGAATGCGCGACGGATGTGAAGTAACCAATGATAAGAGATCGCTGAGGAATCGGAGATGTCTTATGGATCAGTCGTAATAGTCTTGATCGATTTTTTATACGTCATAAAACTAGCAGCAAAATTTGTTCTAAAAATGTTGAAATCAACTTAACGCCGAATGTAAATGTCCAAATTGAACCTTCAGGCGGTACTAGAAAACCCTGGATTGCTTCAGGGAGTGATAACAGGAGACAATTCAAGAGTATATAATTATGGCATCCAGACCAAAGCCTTATCCTCCCAGTGGAACTTTCAAGGAGAGAGTCTATCGAAGAAATTCAGGCAGAGCAGATCCAACACAAAAGTTTTTTTTTTCTGTTTTGATGACAGCAGGGAAATCATCTTCCACAAGTTCTTGCCACCTAGTTCAGCGGTCAATAAAAAATACTACCGCGAAAATTTAAGAAGATCGCAAGAGAACGACACCGGTGCACCGTTACATACATTTGTATTACACTGTATTGTATAGAGGTGATAAAGAAAAATTCGAAGGGCAGCACAACCCGATTCCAAAAACGCGTTTAAATCTGCTTTAGACAGTGGTAAAGACGGTGGTACAAGGGCATTGCAGCGGGCGGGAGCTATTTTATAGAGGAACAAAAACACTCTGGAAGATTAAATACATACTTATCTTATAAAGTAAAAATGCGATTTTATTTATAAAATAATATTATGTATAAATATATAGAACTTTTCGATTCATCTCGTATATATATATATATATATATATATATATATATATATATATATATATATATATATATATATATATATATATATATAATATATAAACTGATCGCTTGCTTCAAATCCCGTATCGAAATGAAAACATTCTGCATGACATTTTTGCGCGTGACGCTACGGACATTTCTAACGGACGTACTTACACAATCTAACCGCCGTTTGCTTGAATTGCCGCTTCCATTCGAAACGTAAGCCGCTTAGAGGAGTGTTGCAAAACCTTCTCACCAAGGCTTGCAAATTCCTGGTGAACTGTGAGCAAGTCTGTGTTATGATGTCGACTTTTACTAGACTCTTACTCAATAACGCTCCACGTAAGGTAATTCGGAAGATTTAAATCTGGACTGTTAGACAGGCACGAGTGCTTATGGTTCCAGTACATGCTCATATGCTTCGCTAGCCACCTTTGCGCTAAACGACAGATGCGCCGTCCTGCTGTAACACGCACGCAAACCACTAGACACTGAGTTTATCCACGGTTCTACTACAGCTTGCAGAACATGCAAATACACTCTTTTCCCTGCGAATATGTGGCCTTTTTGAAACAAAGTGTGTGGAACGTCTCGTTCACTGGACACCTCACTTTAGACGTGCACATAAATGCTGGAAGTGTACTGCTTATTTCCAGATTTTGCAGATCTGGCTACAGTTCATTCTGTAAAGCAACGTCAAACCAACATCGCCGGATAATTTTTCCGGTGGATTTTTGCTTCTACAGTGAATATCTTCTCGCAAGGAGCAGAATCGAACACGACTTGCAGCTTCAGGCAACCTAGGAGCACCTGCGACATCGAGTTTTGTTCGCTTTGTCGGCCTCAGAGAGAAGTTCTGTTCGCCGTATCGGCCTCAGGGAGATTTTGCCTAACACATATAGTATAAGACTTGATACCAGGGGTCCACTTAAAAAATCGATTATTGGTCCGCAAGGATCTCAAAGGGCGCATCGAAGCACAAGGACCGTTCGCAAACGTTCGATGCGCATTTGCAGAGCCTCACTAAATTCGGATGTCCTCACACAGCGCACTTTAACCTCAATATGCCGCTTTGCTGTACAGGGGCTTGGTTATGCAGCCGCCTACCTAGTCCCAATCTTGTATACTATTGTTTTCAAGAAACGAAACGACTTTATAGTCTCATTAGGGGTCTGTGCGGCGCAAATAATTAAAATAATGGCTGATATTTGCTGACATTAGACGCAGTTTGTCGGTCGGTTATAGTTGGTTCACAGTCTTTGTGAAACAGGTTCTCCTGGGATTCCAGACATGAAGAATAAATGCATATATATATATATATATATATATATGTCACCTCAGCGATGTAACTTTTTGTAATTTGCGAGGTCAGATTATATCCCAAGAGTGCACAAGCACTGCGCAGTGCTTTATTGTCGATACATTAGCCAATTCATCATCTAAGCATTGTGTTTGCTCCCGTGAAGCATTATGGCGAACGTTCCGCCTATTACTGCCGTAGTTCGGACTAAGCGATAAAAATTCTCTTCTTCTATTAGTATTCTTGCCGACAGTCTAAGCGAAACATTTGTTACCCTCCGGGGATTCATTTGCAGCACCGCCTGGTGTAGGAATGTCGTGCAGGAGACGATCGGATGTGAGGGAGGCGTAGGATGAGAGGAGTCCTCCAAAGCCAATATTTGAATTTCTTGAAGATGGCGAAACTCTTAACGCGTCGCAGCGTCAAGTGCAATAAACAGCTTTACCAGCCACTCGGGGCTTGGCGGCTTGAGCCCATACACAGAGCTGGTATCTTGTTGTTATTGCGCGTGTCGGCTTTAAATGTCCAGGAACCGCGAGATAGAACCCTAGATGATCTGAGAGTGTGTGTGAGACAGAGAGAGATGGATAAATTGTGTAATGAACGTAAATGACAGAGTAAACGAACGAGCGGAAGAGCGCGAGAGATATTGGGCCAAAGAAAAACACTCTTTATGAGAGTGAGCAATACAAGGAGAAGTGGGAGGCAAAAACACGTCATTGTGTTCTGGTCAGTAGCTGCTGGTACAAACCTACGTGCTTAATGAACGTCGTTCCAGGCAGCTCACACTGATGTGTCTCAATGCTGGTCAGCAATATAGAAGCTGAACTGTGTTGTTGTTATACAAGTAGTATACTGTGTTGTTGTTGTTGTCGTTGTTGTTTGTTGTTGTCCGCTGTTTCGATGAATGTGAACAGTTTAGTTTGCACGCTATAAAACTCAACAGCGAACGCTTACAAAAATCTAAGCGCTGGCAAAAGAGACATCGAAGCGCATCACTGGTGGTAGGTAGTCTTGAGACTCAATTGCTAGTTGCTGACAGGTTTACTTTGCCTATTCCCGTACTATTCCCGTACTCAGGTTTTGGCACTCAGGAGTTCTGTTCTTCTTAGCCCGAATGAAGATATATGGCATTTACAGGCGCGGTCGAATCCATCCGACAGACGCTGACGTATCGTCCACTTACGTACTGCTAGCCAGCGCCTATTGAAAGTAAAGCTGACGTGAGTCTCGCAGGCCTATTTCCTAGAGACGAAGCAACGCCTTTGGCGACAACCCCCTGACGGCACGCGAGGTGGCGTTGCATCGTCTCCCTTCTCTTCAGCCCATCAATCGCTCAGCTGAGTAAATTCGACTTTGAGCGCTGTTTCAAAGCAACCCCTTCAGAGCACTAAACTACTTTATGTTCCCCATTGCTTACAATACTCCCAATTCGCTCTTCTTTCTTCTTCGCCTAACTATTTTTCTCACCCTTCGCGTTGTCTCTCTCTCTCCCTATCTATATATCTCGTTCTCTTTCGATACATATCGTTTGTTCTCGCTCTATTTCCATCGGCCACAGTGACCGTTTGAAAGTCAACGCCCGGCGACTTCGACATGAATCTTCACATAAGAACCGCAGATAAAAAGGTCAGCCCGGCTCTCTGGCCCTCGGGGCATCAAAGGCTTTGTGCTCCAGCAACGGCAACGCTAGCACATCAGGCCGCTACCGATCCGATGACCGAGAAGTCCCCAGACAACGTCATTGTGACGCAGATACACAGTCAGCAGTCCGACGTAGCGAACTGTCACAGAATAGCCAAGCTGCCGGCCTACACATGCTGTCCTATAGTTACTATGAGTAGCCTTATTGGCGCTGCAATCGCGGCAGCAACAATGTTATTCATATTACAGGCGAATCTCTTTCCACCTACCGCCTTGGACCGACATAACAGCAGTAAACGCAATGCGAACTGCGTAAGCATTATACAATACGTTATTTCATATAGCAGAGTAACGCCAGTTTACATATGCCACATTATAGATGGCGAAAGTTATATCGATAGCCGCTCGCTCATCATATCGAGCCCAAGGCCTGTGTGAATGTCGCGGTACGTTAAGGGTGTGCTGCAGAATGCCGTACCGATTAAGGTGCATAATGAGTACGGGAGAGAGAAGATCGCTCTCTCTCTCTCTTTAATGATTGTGTACGGTTTTTTTTTCATGGCATGGCTAATTTGTAATCCACTCCGGCATTTGCCTTGTCTAAATTGGAAACCATGCAAACCAATTTAAAGGTGGCCGGTCTGGGTCTCGAACCCAGTCCTCCCGAATGCAAGGCAAAGGCTTTGGCGCTAAGCCATCTTGCTCGGTGTATATATATATATATATATAGAAAAATAAATACTACAAAAGAGAGAACAATTACAGCAGAAGAGAAGACATACGGCTGAGTAGCGCAAAGATCAAGGCCGAGACTCATCGTTCCGTGATGCTTGGAAAGCTGTCTGGTTTCTCTTTGAGGAGAGAAGGGACGCCGCAACACGTTCCTGGCCCCGGTCGGCTAGTCGGTGCTTTGCAGCGGGACAGTGGCGTGTTCGGAGCCCAGCCGACGCCACTCGAGTCCGATGAACATCCAGTAACCCCCAAGCGCGCGCCGCCGACAACACCTCGACACCGTCATACAGCCATAGGCCACACAGAAGGGGACGCTGGTCGGTGCTCGCCGACACGGCCAGGCGGCCTGCGCCTAACGCTTGCAAGTAGGAGACGGTGGCGAACGCGAATATCATATAGCATAGCAGTCGCACTCATCATCGCTGTCTGTATAGCAGACTAATAGTTAGTGCTCAGTTCAGCGCGTATAAAACGTTCCCGTGTAATACAGACGTACTGGCTACATGCTAGTAATATGGGCTAGGGACGCAGACGAGACGGCAGCGACGATTTCGCTGGTGTCGGTGTCGTTTCGTTCTCTCATTTAGGTGTGTACTTACTGCTGAGATGAACGTAAACATGCGTACGCTTGCCTTGAACCTCAGCCATATATATATATATATATATATATATATATATGTATATATATATATATATATATATATATATATATATATATGTATATATATATATATATATATACAGTCGAACATCTCTGACGGAAGCTTTTGAGCGAAGGTTGAAATAGTTCATTTGGATATTGTGCATTATAGTCTAGTTGTTGCTGTCGATTGCTTATCGTTGTGGAGGGGGTGTTTTGTAAGAAGCCGGGGACAGTTAATCATACTACTATCTTCTTCTGGTAAATCTGGCTGATGCTGGTCCTGTTGCTGCTGCTGCGCCTGTCTTGTTTCGTATAAGATAACCAGGGCGTAGGGCTTTGAGTCGACGAACGCTTTAAAGTTCGGACGCTTTTGGACGTGCCTAATCCTGATTGCAGAAACCGAGACGGATATGAAAAGATACAGCGTCCCCGAGACTTCGGCCGAAGGCCGTTTGCATCAGCTTTAACAACATCCAATTTGACGATTTAATGATTGTCCGAAGCGACCGTTGTACGCGACCAACTTAAAACAGATCTGTATTCGTTTACTTTTCTAGTAAGTAGTTTACTTTTTCCAGCGTATATAGACGGGCGAGAGTGACAGAGAACGAAAGAAGAAGGTTAGGAAGACATGGCAAGGGAACAGCCTACATTGATGGCTGGCGATCTGATGAAATGACAGCCGAACCGACAAGACGACATCCAAACAAAATTTGAATTAGTGTCAGTGGTTGCCTTTAGTTAACATTTTTAATTGAAATACCGCTCTTGGCATCGACACACGATCAAAAGAGTGCGCCGTGAAGAGAGAGAGAGGAAGACGGAAATACAAACATTTCAGGAAAGAAAGCTGAACATTCGGCCAGATGGCTTGTTTGTTTCGCAAAAGTCATGTTTCATCAAGTGCTTACGATCAACTGGCCCACAATCATCTACTGTGCACATGAAACCCTCAACATTTTCAATGGAGTACTTGCAATTCAATTGAGTGTATACGTGTGTTTCGCAAGCCGAATCTCCCCCAACGAGCATAGAGGGTATCGAAGCGAAGCAGCCGTAATGGTGAAGACCGCCCGAAGGATTCAGAATTTACCGCGGTGAACCGGCTTAGTGGCAAACCTGTGCTCTCAAGGTGGTTGTACCGTCAAGAGTGATACAGTGGTCAGGTAGGAAGCCCTAATCTTCTCCTTTGCTGACAGCGCTCTAGAGCTGTACTTTAATGAGATCTGTGACGACATCGCGAAGGTCGTCGGGGCGAACATTAGGAAACCTCGTTTTACAAAAAAGAAACGTAACGCTTATCATAGCCGTGGAAAGAGAAGACGTCAGAGAGTTCTTACTCTCTCTGTCGGGGCTAGCGAAAGCCAAGGTCTTCTTAAGGATAAGCGGAACACGATAATTACAAAATATATATACATATATATATATATATATATATATATGTGGATGTATATATATATTAATATATATATATATATATATATATGTGGATGTATATATATATTAATATATATATATATATATATATATATATATATATATATATATATATATATATATATATATATATTTGCCGCTAGTTCTCAGGCCCAAAGCCCAAAAGTAGGAGATGCGGCTCTATGGAGCACTTCAGGAATAGTTACAACGTTTAGGCCCGCTGTTGTTTGCACAACGGAGATCATGCCCGCAAAGCCTGTTACGCTGAGCATAGTCTCGCGAAGCATAATACAGAAGCAGTTTTGACCTTCGCATACCAGTATCCTACATTCAAGCATCCGAAAATGTTTTGAAGCACCACTGATCTTCGCTCGTAGAGAATGGGCGGAAAACAGTTGACGGTGTAGTTCGGTGTATCCCCACGGCCACGACGCACACAGCGAACGCCGACCGTCTTGAACCAAAGCTGGCAGCCCCGTCCCAACGGCCAAGCTTATCGGCACCGTTATCAATAGATAGAGGAATCGTAGAGGAAATGCTCCGCAGACTATCTCCAATCAACAACAGTACGACATCCATTACGACGGGTATTTCAAAGGTTTTGGAGCCCTGAGAGAACCCCGCACCGCCTATCGCGCAGTAAGCGGGACAATGGCAGAGCCTCGGAAGAGCTCGGTGGTAAACACGAGCTCCCTGACGTGTCGATTCAGCTAGCTAGAAACTGTGGCACTTTCGCTTTCTCCTGCGCTAACATTTATATTTAACTTGTGTTTGATTTCTCTCTCTCTCTATATATATATATATACATCTAAAATGACCGGCTTTAACCTAAAACTAAACAAAAACAGAGATAATACGTTGACGTCTGAAATTCCTTAGCATAAACATAAGAACTGCTGTTTCATTAAGTGCGCCTTATAAGGCGCCGTAATTTAAACACAGGTTTGCTGCATCAATAAAGAGAACAAAAATGTGTTGTCTTCTAATAATACACGTAACTTAACTTAACTAGTTTTATTGTTTTGCAGGCGACGATAACAACTAACAAGTTATATCTAGAATATGCCCTCACATATGCATATATGTATCCTATACTATTGCGATCATAGTATGTGGAAGCTAGGTATTTAATACAGCGATTCCACATCTTATTGCGAACATATCAGGCACTGACTCCTTCGAATTAGTAAGTTTGTTTGCGGTGCGGTCCTTTGTGTTCACCTCTATTTTCAGCCGGAATGATATGTACATATATCTCTTCACAAGGCTTTGTACTTATGAGTTGATCATGTATCCCTGTTTATATATATATATATATATATATATATATATATATGTAAGGGCTACAAAATCTTTTCGGTTTTGGCGCTATAAAGAAAACACATATATAGGAGACACGGGAGGTCTTATTTATTGATTTATATATTCTCCGCCGGAAGATATAACCTCTGCCCAACGATTTACAAGGTTTTCGATTCCTAAATAATCTTCCAAACTTTCAAAAATGCATCAATCTGAATAGGTGGTAATCAGATGGCGCTAAGTCGGGGGAATACGGTGGATGTTCCAAAAGTTCCCATTTTAGCTGGGAAATTTTCGAAAGGGTCTCCCTACTCACGTGGGGCCTTGCGTTGTCTTGGTGGAACATGACACCCTTCCTTGAAATTAGTGCAGGGTACGACTGCTTAAATTTTTCGTGAACCATTTCGAGTTGTTGACAGTACACGGCCGTATTTATCGTCTGGTTACGCGGTAAAAGTTCATAGTGCACTATTCCGCCCACATTCCACCAAATACACAATAAAATTTGTTTTTTATTCCTTTCGGAACTTCTCAAACCACTGTTGGCACATTCTTTCTGTACAACAGGCATCTGCAGACGATTTTAACAACTTTTTGTAAGCCTGCGTTGCACTCAGTCCATTTTTAAACTCATGGAGTGGAATCGCCCGAATTTGGCATTTTCTACCTCCATTTTGCAGCACTTTTACGAACAAACGGCTAAACAGATTTCAAAATGGTTGAGACCAGCAGACTCCCCGCTCTTTTTCACATGAAAACAACAAAGAGTGAGCCAATGATCTATGCCTAGGCGCCGGGGCGGGCGCTGTGAAAGCCGCCCAAGCGCCAATCCGAAAAGACTTTTTGTATACCCTATATATACATATATATATATATATATATATATATATATATATATACATATATATATATATATATATATATATATATATATATATATATATATATATATATATATATATATATATATATACATGCGTCGGCGATTGTACAACCTATTAAGCCATATGGTTGGCCATAAGAACGACGGTGGGGGGTTGGACGATGAAGAGTCAGCCGCTAGCCACAGCGGTTGTTGACTATGATATGCGGGCTTTGTTTGTTTACGATATGCTTGCTGCTGTTGCTGCTTTCCCCTGACCCGACCCGACTCGCGCTTCTGGCGGCCTTAGTCGTATATTGTAGCCTTCTGTAG
Source organism: Dermanyssus gallinae (assembly GCA_003439945.1). NCBI lineage: Eukaryota > Metazoa > Arthropoda > Arachnida > Mesostigmata > Dermanyssidae > Dermanyssus > Dermanyssus gallinae. The sequence goes on from QVRM01000838.1 coordinate 50,696, forward strand.
TCTTCACCATTGCTATAGATGTTATTGCTGTTGTTGTCGTCGTCGTTGTCGTCGGCGACGACGTCAAAACCCATCATCTCGGCGTAATGTGCGCAATAATGTGCCGTAGCGAGCACATCACGCCGCGCGGTGGCAATAATAGAGCACGCACCCGACGGATATTATCGTGTGATTCTGACGAAGCAGGCGACTCAGCCGACCCACCACGTCTTCGTTTCGCTTTGGGTGGCTTCGGGGTGGGCGGCTCCGAAGTGCACGGCCTGGCATAACTGTCCGGCGCTAGCCTGAATCTCAGCGGAGGGAGCAGAGTAGCGTAACAGAGTGACAACAGCGGAGACCAAACATCGTCTGCCGCCATGTCACGTGCAACGTATCTGTCACGCTGCGTGTGCGCTTTTTGCAGCTGCTGAAGTCCTGTCTAGTCGACAGGACCTTTCAACGTGACGAGGATCCGGTGCGGCACGGTTTACTTACGGCAGCGTAAACTCGATGCCTCGCTATCGCAACACCGCAAGGAGATCGGCAGACGCACGATTCACAGGCTATGCCCAGCGCTAGGTAATTTAGCTTACTTGATGAAACACGCCAATGTACCCCGGATACTGACATAGTTGAGAGCGCTTTCAAGAAACACTCCTGAACTTCACGACAACCGATGCACTTGGCAAGGCGCGCTTGCCAACGGCTTTCACCGAATCAAGCATCAAATGGCTTCGAGCCATTCCCTCACCGCAGCTAGGAATTATACTGGACAATGCAAGTCGTGTGCGGTTGGTTGTGGCTGGATGTGGGCTTCATTCTTGGTCCGTCTGCAACACACCGCTGTCGCCGACGGGAGAATATGGCTTCAGGACGCCGCTGTTCCAGGAGCGTCGAGAGGCACGCGCCACGCCGCCCTGGACGACGTTATGTCAAAGGCACTAGATTGCAATCCGCTAATGTGCCCTGCAGGAAGGAACCAGTCCAGATCTTCGGCCAAACAGGATGACCGTGGTCTCCTAGAAACGCCGGCCCGTTTTGCAGGAGTCGATTTCCGAGATCGGGGCAGACGGTGTTACGCAATTTAGCAGAGAAACCAAAAAGTTTGAAATATCGCGAGTTGGAGGCACATTTTGTAGTACAGTGGGTTGTAATAGAAACACTGAAACGAATCGACATTAATATTTCTGAGGGAAATTGGAACAACGGCACGTATGCATGGTGAAGATAGGGGTGGGGCGTTTCCGCTGCAGAGAATATCAATTGAAGGCAGTTGGTTACCATGATTAATCTGATTATGTAACATATATATATATATATATATATATATATATATATATATATATGCAGTTTGCATAGGCCATGGCAAAACGAATAAAGCACAGTTATTTTAACATGTAGCTGTTCTTTGATACATTTTTAGATATCTTGGTTGAGACTGTCGGCTCCAGTAGCACTCGCTGTCACGTAAGAAGGGGTTTTCACCGCGATTGAACGTTGTCCGTAGGCAATTAGCTTGCTAAGTCCGTTCGTTTTGACATCCGTGTGTTTCTGAGTTAAATATGCTAATTCCTGTAATCCGTACTTAAGGTTGTACTATGCGAGATGGGATTCCAGCTGACACAGTCTTCCGCTGAACAATATTTCATGTTTGAAATGATTCCAAGCGCTATATTTAACAACTTTAGCAACTGTTTGCGATGTTATTGCTGATAAGTGGCGTATATATATATATATATATATATACATTTTTTTTCTTTGCAGAGTTGAGCTCGATTTTTGGAAGATTCTAGTTGATTATTATATTATATATAATTGAAACCCTATTTAGCATTAGAACCCATGAAAATATGTTAGTGAAGGTGAAAGTTTATTTATATTCACGCCACAAAATCGGTTTACCGAATACTTCCTTTCGGAACATGTACGATTGTTTTAGTGGACAACTTAATTTTACAGATAAGAACACGGTTGTTAATGTATTCCAAATTCCTAAACGTCTGCTGAAGTGTGATATCGGCAGGTACTATTAGTGCGACAAAGTTACAAGGCAATGGCCCAAATAATTTGATACGTTTTCTCCATATAAAGACGAACCACCTTTACGCTGGAAAGGAGGATAGTTAGTAACTGAACTTATACAATGAACAGAAGTTGGCCTAGCGATGTTCACTCTTCACTTAGTCCAAGAGTTATCTCGAGCTCTCGTGGGGATAATTAATTTCAGGCTTAATTACTTAAGCTGTGAGTTCTGGCTGTGAGTCAGACCAATTAGCTCTCTCCATTTTAATCTTTGTCTCACCCAGCAGCAAGCAAAGGCAGCCAGGCATTCGTATTGTAGATCAAGAGTGAAGAGAATAAAGTGGGTACAAAACCGCCAATCCAGCCACGGTTGGTTGGGAGGGGCTCGAGTTTTCGTTCCGAACTCTTCTGTCCTATTTTCCGCCGATATCCAGCCAAATCATTAGAAAAGGGCTAGTTCTAACCATACATTGGAAAATGCATATGGTCGCGTCAGCTCACTGCAAAACGATGACTTACAGGGCCTCTACGAATCATGCCGTTAACGTATTCGGTTGGCATGTAAAATTAATGTTACAAAGTCACTTCTGCCCAGTGAACTCGAGCAATAAAAAACCTACGCTCAGGTGCGGTGAACAGAAAACCCACGCATGCCGTTAGCGTTCAGAACCCGATTGGCCAATCCCAATAGGTTCAATACTCTATCGCGATAGTATTTTGTAATACGTCAGTCGAACAAGCTGAGAGGGGTTAAGGGTAGGGGGGCTTCAAGGCAATTCAAACAGAGCCTTAATTATAATCGGCATATTTATTGGAGTTAATGTCACCACGCTGTCTTGATAATTACGATGGCCTTTCCCTATTTTTGGCTTCGCTCACAGCTGTTAGACTTTACAGAGCTTCAGGTCGAATAAGCAAGGCGCTGGTTCCTGCCCATCGAAGCCGTACATATCATGTGTATACGTATGCATCTTAATGATACATAGAAATTATATAGGATCAGTTTAACGAGGCCGTTTCGTATGTTTAGAGTATCGAAGCTCTAGTGACGTTTTCGCTCTGCAACGTTCAAGTAATTTATGGGTAGCTATCAGAGGTTGATTGGTTTAGCGATAACGCAGATTGCTCCACACTATTATTATTATCCCGATGCGTGTGAGTTTCATAAGACATCTTAGTTACCTACGACAACTGACGCAGAAGCATGAAAACTGTCCGAAGTAAAAATCCTGAGATGCAGGCAAACCCATGTAATTGAAAAACTTTGCAAAATTATATGCTGGGCATCATAGATACATATGACCGTTGTATATGCACCTTCAGAAAGTAAGAACGCTGGCAATATTGGAACGCGAATCTGAATCACCAGCTTATGTACGCCAATACGCCAGGGATAGGCGAAACGGCTGATAATATTAGACTTTTAAACAAAACACGAATTTATACGTTGACCGAAACATACAGCAACCCCACACATATCATTAGTCAGTTAATACCTTATTATTACCAGGCATCATCTTTCAGGTAGTGCACATTGTCCTTAGCTGGACAAAGTTTTGCAGTGTATCGATTTTAATTAAGAGATCAAAATTCGTCGTTGGACAGCGCGATAAGCCAGGAAGAGGAAATTGAGCGTCCCATATGAGGTCATGTAATTTGCATAACGTTGATTCCTCAACATTGTATCGCAATCTATTAGGCAATTTATCGGATCGTTCAGATCCGAATATTTTGAAACAAGCGGCTACTTCAACTACTAGTCTAGCACCGATGCGGGACAAACACGCTTATTGGAAGACAGATGAAGTTAATTTTTGCTAATATGTAGCTCAACACGACACGTGCTGTGTTTCTATAGCGAGATGTTTAAGTTATCATAAGGGCTTTGTCTCGTTTTTCACGCCATAAGACACATACGGTGTGTTCCGCCATCTCGGCAACGAGACCTCTGCATATCACGCTAAGCCTTATAGGGTTACTTTAACAGCTTTTATATTGTCAGTGTACTTTTAGAGTTCTCCCTTATTACAAGAGGTGAGTGAGGGCGTCGTGTGCTACCGGAGTCTTCTCTCGCAAAAATTCCACAGGATAGGGTCTTTGGATAAAAAGAAGACATGAAAAATATCACGCATCGTACCGTTTAGCAAAACATAGGCACTGTGGCCATGGGACGCTTGACTAACCAAACTGCGAGTTGTTCCAGAACGTATTACGGCAAATAACGCGTTGCATACATTACGTACTTTCATCAATGACGTCTGCTGACATATAGGGTCGTCCTACACAAAATGAACTTCACTAACGGAGCTAATAATAGCTAAATTTCCACGAATCGAAATGAAGACCGGAGTATTTTGTCTTGTTTAAATTGGAGCAGTTTAATCAACAACTTTAGAGAGCCTGTTGAAGTTTTTTTCAAGTGCTGCAACTGCGTTGCGTGCAGCACAGTCTGCAGAGGCGCAAAGTATGTTAAAATGTTGCTTTTCGGTATACCGATGGCTATAAATAGTTGAAAACTATTTATAGCACAAGTCTTTTGGAGCTGTCAATTGGTTATGTTTGCTAATGAGTTAATCCTCATAAAGTTGAAAAATAATGCATTTCTGCTATATTCTAATAATTTAATAATTAATAGTTATATTATTTTATTCCGCCCTATTACCCTCTTATTTAACCAATTCATCGACTGAAACTGGATGTCAATTCGGGACGATGGCACCGCATTTAAATGCTTGCTGTCCACCTCTCAATGATGATAATATACTTTTGAAAACGGCGTTTTGTGCATGGTTGATACAAGTTGATGTGAAGATGAAGTGTTAACAACTTGAATGAGTAATTACTGAATGCTGCTTAAATAAGGTATCGAAACGAAGTTGATGAAAATATAGATGCTTTTCAACGTTATAGTGCTCCTAGGCGTTATGTTCGTACAAGTTCAGTGGAGGTTGACGGCGCGCTCATTTGAGTTTATGCTCACAGCCCGAGGGGCGATTTCTATGAATAAACTAATTATATCGACGTCTTCTTCTACAGTAGCCAAACTCATTAACGAACTTACCAAGCATGCATCTTACCAATCTGCCACTGGGAACAAAACCAGATGTCCTGAGTTATAGAATATTGTAACTGCCCTACCCGGCTGCTATGGCGATTGTGACGGGACAGACCCGGTTTGAGTCTGAGTTCTGCCTTTCGTGGAATCAATTGTTTAGTTTCGGCTAGTTTCGGCTAAATCTATCATTTCAGCGTAAGAGGCCAGATAAAAAAAACAAGAAACCACAAAGTTGGCTATAGGTGACCTCAGTTTTTTTAACCATGAACGGCATCGTCGAATGGATGACTATGTCGCTTGTAGTGGATGCGTGACGAAACATTATTACTTCGTTGGACATGACAGCTAGCAAAGGACCAGACAGATAGCAAAAACGTGACAGGTACCAAAGAAACGGGTACATGTTGTGTGTATATAGGAACGGGTATATGGTGTGCGGGTATATAGGAACAGGTATATGGTGTGCGGGTATATAGGAACAGGTATATGGTGTGCGTGTATATAGGAACGGGTCTAGCTAAGCAGAATGGCTTCTGCTTCATTCGATCCTTTTTATTTGGCTGAGAGTGCCATTCGTCCGTTCGTTCGTGATCTTGCAGCCATTTATGCTGCCACGACACGAGGTCTTTTTTGTCACCGCACGCCGCCTATTTGGGTCGTTGGCACCGTTGAGCAGACACGAGCGAATCAGTATCGAATGATGGTGATGGCGTGGTTGCCCTCATCGTCGTCAACATCAGCATCATCATCGTCGTCGTCGTCGTTATCGCAGTTGAGGTCGTCGCCTTGCTGAAATCTATTGGTGCGCGGCATATTCCGGCATATTCGGTCACTAGGCTGCTAGACTTGATGCGCAAAGAGTATCCTGCATCAATAGCTGTATAGTGCGTATATGCTCGGATATTCGGATGTGTGTCCGAGGGTACGCACGCAACAACAATATCGGGGTCACTCAGAGTTGTGCTCGTCATCCAGCCGTGACAACTCTGTCAGGAAGGCGGGGGGAAGGAAGCAAGATATTGGGGAGGAGGCAGTGAGCTTATCGCCATGAGAATGGTGCTGCTGAGTGTCAGGCGGCGTTGCTGGTTTTTGCTGGCTTGTCTGGCATGCTGCAAAGCTTGGTCGTTGAGCTCACATTCTAGACTCTAGACTTCTGATTGAGTAAGTTGAGAGTCCGATGACGCGATGTTCGTTGAGTATGGTGGATGAGGCAATCGAAATGAGTGCTTATTTTGGTGGAAGAAAACGCCTTTTTTTCACGAAACGATGACACTTGCTTCTGTGGAGGGTCGCAAGAGCTCAGTCGAGCTGCAGTCAGCACAGTAGACGTCTGTGTCTATCGTCGTTTGGCCACTAGGAAGAAACTGGTGGTGGAGGCGCACCAAAATCATCTATGATTCAAATTGTTGCCAATGACCCATTTCTCTTAGTCACAGGTAATAATTGTGCCCAATAGCAGACACTCATTGTGTCAGGCAAGCCTCTAAGAAGAGCACCTCGACACCTAGACGTTCGACGTTGTTGTACTCGTTTAAGAGAACGAGGTGCCCATTGGTTCAACTTTGACACGAAACCATGGTCGCAAGGGCGAGTCAGGCAAGCCTCTAAGAAGAGCACCTCGACACCTAGACGTTCGACGTTGTTGTACTCGTTTAAGAGAACGAGGTGCCCATTGGTTCAACTTTGACACGAAACCATGGTCGCAAGGGCGAGTGATTCCAGTCACGTGATGACTGGAATCTTGTAGCTCGAACAATCGAACGTATTATGCACGCCACAGAAGAGACGAATCGTATTTACTTGACAAGGCCCCGTGAGGCACTCCAGGGCAGCCAAGATAAGGACGCTACTATTCCCCCCCACCCCTCAATTGTTTGAAGTATTGCTTGCGCAGTTCCCAGTTGAGTTTGGGGATGGGGACATAACTGTTTTTTAGTAGGTTGTAGCCCCACACTACCGGCCCACATTTGCAGTGAGCTTTCCTGCCGTGGTGTCCGTGTGTGCGAACCGCATTTTCCAGTTAGTCCCTCAAAAAAATGGCTGTGAGACACACTTCTAAGTCCATAGCTAATTCTTGCGTAGTCACTCGGTGAAACTGTTTTATAGTTTCGCGCAAGCAATCTTCCTCGAGCGTGAATGGTCTTTCAGAACGGGGCTTATCCCAAAGGTTTAAGTTGCCGGGAGGTACTTAATGAAATCGTACAAAATTGCCTCACGTATGGGATTCTTTGCGCTGTCTAGTTAGACAGAAATCATATAGCAAACACGATGAATGCGATCACCTTACGAAGCTCTCGATGATTATACGCTTGGTTCTGTAAACATAGCAGAGTTCTCAGAAACGCGGCGGGCATTCGAACACACACCTTAAAATTGTAGGACGTGTACTGACTAAATAATAATGATACTGTAATGCAACAGTAATAGTAGTAGTAGTAGTTTTATTAACCAATGATTGGTTTACAAATATACATCATAGACATCGCACATAATGATACTGTAATGTCACCAATAAGACGTTGGCACTACTATTATTTAGATTAGTAAAAATACGTTGACGTGGGTAAATATGCCGGCGGGATAGGAGTGGGAAGATTGGTCTTATTGCTATTTAAGTACAGCGAGTCGTAGGTTCGATCAAGGGCACGCGCAAAACTAAAGCAATTATTGCCTTAAGATCTGAAATACCACGTTAAAATTAATAAAAATGAATAGTAATAAAACATTTATGCCTGATTTAAAGACTTTCTATACAAAATATAAAATAGGAACTTAATAATGCAGTGATTTAATTTTGCTATTTTATTTTGTATGCTCTTTTAATATTTAAAAGTTTGTTTGTCACTTAGGTACATTCATTCGATTAGCTTAACGTAAAACAACTTAAGCTGACACACCAAGAATCTTTTAAAAGGGAGTTCTTACGTCTAAGGCACGTCTAAGACTACAAATTGTAATCGGTTGTGTCAACTAGTCTGTTAAAATCGTTTCGGTAGGGCGACTGAAAGAGCCCGTGGTTTAAGAAGCATGCACTCCTTGGTGGAGCCATTTTCGTTTTCTGCTGCTATTGTAAATATGTGTGTACTGTATACGTTGTGCATAGATTACATGCATTTATTTACTTGGCTATTTTAACTCCGACTCGAAATCCGCAAATCTATACGAACGATCGCTTGCACGAACTATGATAGTAACTGCAATACTATGTGTCGCGCCGGGCATACATACGTATGCAGACAGAGGCAGGTAGATATATATATATATATATATATATACTCGTATGGACAACCACAGAAATACTTCTTTTGTTTCTAAATAACTAGTTTGCTTGACCTTGTCGTTACGACTAACGACGGGAATACCGACACAGTACTCTCTCATTGAAGTACGGTTTTAATGTACATATATATATATATATATATATATATATATATATATATATATATATATATATATATATATATATATATATTAATATTACACATAAAAACGCAAGCACACGCCTATGTGTTTTAGCGTTTTTGCTTTAATGTGACTAATACGATGTACCGACATACTTACATAACATGATGATAATAATAATAACGGCAGTAAAGACAGACATACTTGTCCTGGCTTAGCATGGAAGGGGCAGGAGGTATGAAAATCTTTTAGCAGTAAGTTGCTGTTACAAGGAATAAACAGAAGCGAGTCGGTGGGCTACGCTGTATGCCGCGTATTGACTCCTTCTCCATGTTTTTTCCATTTATCTAACCAGGCATTTGCGTCGACGACGACGACGACAACAACAACACTTTGCATGCATAACCTGGTAAAGTGGACTTAGAAGACCCGCTGTCCCTTAGAATTGTTTTCTCTTGCCTCGTGTACAACTGTCCGCCCTTTCGCTGTCGAGATAATGCGAAAAACCGGAACAATTTGTTGTAGTAAGCCGATTACGCTTTTTTCGGCTTATACGCATAGACCCGTATACGTAGTAGGGGTGTCTACCGATTGGTGGACCGCCGTGTCTTTTCGCCGTTCTTGTGCACATACATATATGCGCATAGAGAGAGACATATGTATACGGTTGACTAAAGCGGGTAAGGTGCTTTGACTTAGGCGTTATCAGCAAGGCATTAGACTTCGCGTCGATCTTGACTTTCTTTTAAAGGCCATACTTATAAAAACATCGGGCTGGATCAACCCGCCCACCAGCTGTGCCGACGTGATAACTGTCCCTATTTGGAAGACGGATGGCATGATATGTGTGCCTATTTGAAAGACGGATATTGCCCTGCCAACAGACCATTATACTCTCTTGGTATTGCCAGTCGATCATTGTCAGCACTGTGCGAGGTTTTCTTGTGTCTGCGAACGTGTAATCAACGCGAATGTAGCCCAAGTCGTTCTGTTCCGTGCAGCTCATTTCTCTTCTGTCACGTCCTCGATGCGTAAGTTAGTTATGAATTATCGTTCGGTTCGTAAATTCTCATCGGAGATCACCTGTCTATTATTGGTCGTATGTGTCATAAGAAGATGACTTTGGCCAATCATGCTAATTTGGTTGAGTGTAATTTTGGCCTGCCAGTGGAGGCTCTGGCGCTTCAAATTGCCATTTTCATCATGGTATGTAACGCCTTAGTTTTGAACCATTCACCTGTGTTAGTACAACATAGTTTGTATGCAGTACTAACACAGGTTAGGTTAGGTGGTGTAGAACGTACAAGATTGTCATCAGCGCACTACAGACGCTACAGAATAAAGCCGCTGCCCGTAGACTTTTTAGTCTTGGGAATGTAGGGGACCTGTTTTTGCAGTCTTCTGGCAGAACATGGCTGTTTAAATGCCAATTGCTGTTTATCTGCTTCAGAGTCACAGTCTTCGCGTTTAAGCTGTTACATGGTTTTCGTTCAGTCCCATCGCACGTTCCAGATGCCCACTACCACCATTCCCACACATGCCCTACGATATGAGAGGTCTCTAACTATTACTTCAAGTCTATACTAGGCAATTTCTGGAGAATAGTCCTCGCCACCACGTCCTCATCATCTGGAATTCTCCCCCAAATAAAATTACTGCGCCTCCTACGCCCGCCTCCGTCGCTCGATCTTTGTCGCTATTTTGTAGATGTTATAGCTTCTCTTTCGCGGGGTCGTCTTTTTATATTTTGTCGGCACTCCACTGCCACCATGCATTGTATACGATGACATAAGCCTGTCTCTATCAGACGAACTCCTCAGTTCAGATGCTGTATGTATTCGATAAAAATTGCAAGTACTCAATAAAATATGGTATGTTTTCATTGTATGCCTACATGTATATTGTGTGTCTGAGTGTGTATGTCTAAATAGTGTAGAACGATCGGCAGAACAACTTCAAAAACAATTTGCTCTCTGTGTTGTTGGTATTGTTGTTTTTGCTAAGGACTGACATGTGTTGTCACGCCAGTACCGGCCATTTGCCGGAGTACACGGCTGCAGAGTCTATCCATTAGTCACTGATGTTGACATTATGATGATGGTGATGATGATTGTTATTATTATTAACAAGAGGGAAGCAAGCACATGCCAGTCGTCAATGTTTCTGATTAACCACGCTATGCGTGCCCAGATGTGCTGTTGTCAATTCAAATAGTATAACAACATGAAAAACAACAACGACAATAAGAACAACATCCGCGACAACAATCACAATAACAACAACGACACGAACAATAATAGTAACAACAACAACAACGATTAGCACAACAACAGTATCAACGATAACAATTAAAATGGCTACCACTGCAAGCAGCGTCACAAACCTTTGTCGAACGTTTGAGAACCGTCGACAGCGGCCGTAGCGGCTGAAGCTGCTGTTAGCAGAAGCGCGATCCACGGCGCGCACCCCAGCTGGCCCATCATTGTGAACGCGCAAATACGCGAACAGACCTGACAGAAAGGCAGGACGGCGAGGCAAGGATGCGCCGATGGACGCGATTCACGACGCACCAACTCAATACTAGCCGTGAGCTAAGTTGTCAAGCTAAGTTGTCGGGCCGCGTCTCAACCAACAGCCGTAGGCGATAGGAAGTGGGACGAGGTTGCTGAGGCGTCGAGGTTTTCTCGTTTTGTTGTTGTTTCGTTGTCGTTTTCTTTGTTGTTATTGTCGTTGCTGTGGTTGTTGTTGCACTTAGGCTGGCAGTTTGCTGGTCGTTCGCACATAGATAGGACAGAGTTGTCGTATCGTAGATTATCTTACTCGCTTGTAGATATCACAAAATCACATTACGAAATCACGAACACGCGACATCTGTTATCGTCGTCGTCGACGTCGCCGTCCAAGTCAACGACAGAGTCAGGGACGACTTGGCGTTGATGGCCACAAACCAGTGTACATACGAAGCACCTCAATCATCATCGTGGTGCAACGGCAGCGTACGTCGCGCCATTGCACACATCGGCGGCCTGATGACGACTACGACGACAATAAAAGCACACAAAGCACACCACGCCAACGACGGTAGCAACAAGAACAACAACAATAGCAACAACAACAGTATCAACACTTGCGACTGTGTCGTCCTCACTTAGGATATGGTGTGGCAACTAGCTTGCAATAGAAGTCCCGAAGAATGTTTGTTGTTGTTCTTGTTGTTGTTGTCGTAGTGATTGTTGTCGTTGCTATTGTTGATATAGTTGTCGTTGTTGTTGCTGTCGTCGTCGTCGTTGTTCTGTCTGTTGCTACGGCGACTGCTAGGTTGTTGTTGCTCCTGGTGCTGTTGCTGTAATCCGAGTTATTATTGCTAAGGTTGCCGTGCTCGGTTATGTTGCTTTCGTTAGCACGCTTATTGCCACTGCGGCGTAGCGACACAGCTCACGTAGGCCAGCCAGACTGTGGTCAGACCTGTTAAGCTAGCCTGTAGGTTAGGTATGTAGGTAAGAACACAGTGAGTGACCCACCAATTGAGTTGATGGCATCCGCCGGCTTCCGACGACGAACTTGTCGGTGTGTGTCATTCGCACTAGCAGGAGGCAGGCCTATACTCGCGCCCCCAATCCCAAGCGATTCTAGCGTGTGTAGTTGAGTCTCAAGTTAGTGGTTGAGTAGAGTTGACCAGAGTTTAGAGAAGAGCCAGCACAGAGGAGCACGGAGCACGGAGCAAGAACACCACGGATCAGGAGAGCCAGACGGAGGGCAGCAGGCTACAGTGTGTAGCATCTGTCACGCAAAAACAACAGCAGCAGCAACAGCAGTGGTTGCAGACCGCTGTGTCCGTTGACACAAGTCAACGCCGCCATCTTGGTGGTTCCAGCTGGCCCGACTCGACGGACAGAGGCTCCATGGAGAAGCGCGAGGGCGGAAGCTGTGGCGGTCACACAGCAGCCGCGCCAGCGGCGGCGTTGGAAGCAATGGCGCACTTCTTTGTCCCCCTCCTCTGTGTGTGAGAAAGCGAGAACCTACCTACCTACCTACCTACACCTTTGCGTTTAATCAATCAATCATATTTATTTCACTCGAATAGAATATGTACAAAATAGTTCATCCTATTATTAAACATAAATACGATCCGTCTAATAGTTGGCGACAGGCTCAACACGCGGGCAGTCAACACACCGAGCACACCGAGCGGCTGACCGATAGACAGATAGATCGAGAGGCCAGTAGAGGCCGCCGAAACAGCGACTAGCGACTGATGCTAGACTGCCACACAAAATGCCAACGATAAGACAGGCAGGCGCCCAGGCAGGCACCATGGCTCCACATAGGCAAAAGAAGCAGCAACAGAAATGATGAGAGTTCTGGATGATCTTGCAGATCTAACACTCAGTCACTCACTCAGCTCTACTACCGTACTCAGTGTCTGCAGCATTGTGTGCGGGATCGTAATGTCGCTGCGGGCGGTGTATTGTTGTAATGTATCGTTGAAACCATAATAGATCGCTTAGCAACGCAAGGTGGTCGTGGGTTCCATGTGTATACTGTTTCTTGAGTTCGGCGCAAACGTTTGTAGGTTTGCCGGCTACGCATGGCGGCAAGCCTGAGTAGTAGCAGTAATAATAATGGTAATAATTATAATTCGTAAATAGAGGAAAGTAGACGCAGGCGCAGTTAATTGGACGAGCCACCTGTGCCATCGTCACAACTAAGCACCATGCACGTTCCAAAGGCTGTTCGCATGGTTGCCGTTCTGGTAAAGGAAACTTCAGGGAGCTTATCCTTTTTAGTGAAGCATGCGGAAATGAAGTCGAAACTCTCAAGCTGCATCCGCTAAGCTGCCCGAGAACCCTATTCCGGTAGATTTTTATAACATATGAAGCTAAACTAACTTATACGAGGACGAGCTCCTCGCGAAGAAAGGCTATCGGCAACGTTGAAGCTTCGAGGTCTCAAATTTAGTACTAACAAGCCACCCGAAAATGTGACCATTCCTTGCAGTCGCATGTTCAATACGTGGAATGGGACGCTACAGTGTCCTGCTTCCTCCTGTCTTGATCGTAGCCCTCTTAGCATGGGGTGTGTTGTGTACTATGCTGAAAAGGAGAAGTAACGTAAATTAACTACATCTTGATAAGGACTGGTGCCTGTCAGAGAAGAAACGACAAAATGTATTCACGGCTTGCTAAGGAAAGTGGAATCAGGAAAAAAAGTATTTGAGATTAGAACTATTGTCTGTACACCTAGAACGCGAATAATAATATTAACACATCGCCACCTACTTATTCGGCGTCGTGCTAGAATCGAACCTGTGACTTATGACCTCAGAGTCGAAAGCCACTCGATTCCAGTCGCCACTCGATTTCCACTACACCCTCCCGCCCACAACTTCTTGAGGTTATCAAGGGTTCCTGTGGTGATTCAACTAGCACCTTGACCTTGAATGGCTCGCTGGAAGAAGGGCCCTTTCTCCCCGAGTCACTACCTTTCGCGTACGGACTCGAGGATCAGCAGCCGCGCCAGAGGGCTGGTCGTAGCCCCCAACCTTGTATATTTCGCAGCAGCAGCAGCGGCTCCCGCTGCTGCTGCTAGGGATGGCGGTTGTGGCAACACAGAAGACCGCCTCGGAGCACCTACGTCAAAATGCACTCCACCGCCGCCTGGCGGCTGCAAAACATCGTCGACCCCATCAGGGGCGCCAGACGACAACGACGACGACGACGACGAGGGCGCCGCCACTGAAGGGGCTTCGTCTCTCTTCCTCGCGCCCCACCCGTGATTATATGGGCGGGGGGAGAGGGGGCTAGGATGCAAACAGAGACTCGTCTCTGACGTTGGCAAACAGCCAACAGCTGGCTCGGACAGATGACTGCATGAAACGAGGAAGAAACACACCGCCATAGCCTGTTGTGAGCGCCGAAGACCCGCTCGCTTGTCCAGATGCACTGGCAGATGGACAGGCGGAGGTTGCCGCGCCGCATATGGAGGTTGTCGCTAGAAAAGAAAGAGAAGTTCCTGACACGAATTCAGTTGCGCTGAATCCAAAGTGCGGTGCGACACAACTGAAGGCGGTGACTTGAGAGCACAGCACCAAACAACGTTTCGTAAATATCTAGATTTTTTCGCATTATTGCAATAACTTGGTATTTTTAATAATATTTGAGCTATGAATGAAATTAAATTAATAATAAATCATTTAGCGACCATGCTGTCACAAGGAATGTTGGGGGAACCCTTGATAGCTCATCGTGTTACCACTTATGCTGTCCCTCTAAGCGCCCCGGTGATATAAAAGGGTAGCATGTGTACTTAGGTAAATATGTTAAGCGAAGAATAAATACATCTATCCACATAAATGCGTTATTTTAAAAGCTGATGTATTTAACACTGAGTACTAAATTAAAAACGTATTCAATATCGGGTCAGGACGTTTTCCACTCCGGGTTCTCGGGCTAGTAGTTAACTCGCCGCACTTGAGTATCTGATATCGAATCGTTAGGTGTTTTTCTGTAGAGTTAACAGTAATCTCTACTCATTACTTATAAACGCATTTAGTAATCCCATAGCATTCACTTTGAGAATACGAATGCGAATGAACGCCATATATATTTTAGGTCCGTTATAAAACCAGTAAAAATGGGTTTAATGAGACTGGGCACAGCGCTAAAATTACCACTCTGCCCAAGTTCATGAACACATACGATCTAGATGTATACTAGGCAATTTACCAACGACTAAAATTGAAATAACCTACTTATAAGATGTATATTCATGTAGGTGGTCGCTGATGCAGCTGGAACAAACGTTTATAATAGTGTTTTAGTATTTTAATTGATTTTCAGCTTATGCTCATAGACCGGTTTGTCGCTATGATTTGAAAGCAAATGGTTACTACCGGACCCCCGTCGCAGATCCAAACGAGAAGATGGCTCTCATGTGGGGCAGCTGTTTCCTAGAATCATTAGCGATAGCGCCCGCGGCGACCGAAACTTAACGCGCTGGCCTCTCTGGTCGTTGGTAAACCATATCCTATAAGACACCGGTCTGAAACTGCGAAAGAAGCGACAAATTGTCAGCGGATGTTGACCTTCAAATTAGCCCAATCAGATGAAAAGCTCCGAAATGTAGCCGAGGTGGTGTCTCAACAGATTTCATAAGATGCGTTAGGCGCTCGATGTAGGGCCAAATTGAAATTAAACGAATATTCGCCTTAGTCACTCGAGTAAGGTTACTGCTCCTGCCGAAAGTCACAGTCGGAGGCGTTGAAATAATATTTTCTTTCGTTTGCTATGAGCGCTTTGTTGCGATTGGCCACAGCAAGGTATTACGTCAGCTGCATCTAATCGAACCCACGGTGAAACTTAATGGCTTTCGTCATCCGCGAATTCGTTTGCCGACCCTTACGTTGAAAATAAGTGTCTTCGTCGCCGACAATTTGACGGGACCCGGTGGGCCACTACTATGTCGTCCGCATACATGACGACGGCGTTTCTAAACTCCTCCCGCACATGGCCGGCTAGGTAAGGAAAAGGCTAGGCAACTAAGAGGGCTCCCTTGAGGGGGCCATACGTGTTGACTCAGCTGCAAAGTGCCCTCATGTCGAAATGAATCGTATAGTAAGCAACGGCATGCTTTGGCAAAGGCTTTGACATAATCCATGAAGACGACGGAAGTGACCCTCGGCTGGTCAGCTAACACCGGCTCAACTTCCGACTGAGTACACGGATCACGTCCTACGTACCTCGACCCTTCTTGAGTCCGAATTGCTTTGAAGGTTCGGTTTTCTCCGCATCTCGAAACAGCCTCGAGATAATTAAACTTAAAGCTTGTTCTAACACATTGGACTCGAAATCTGTTTACTAATAATTTCTACTATAATTAAAATTTGAAGATTATAAGGAACTGAAAAAAAATCTATAGATTAACATCGGATGAGTTTATCAACAGGTTTACAAAATCTGCGCATTGCATTAGCTACCAGTATAGCTTAAGGTAGTATTTCATGTGTTGTGATATGGGCAGAAAGCATTCCGCTGAGTGTGCTGAAGAAGATCTGCGCGTTAATAGAGCGGATGGCCTAGGGGGACGCAGGGCGACAATAGTAGCCATTTCAGATTCTTGCTAAGAATTAACCGTAGGCACCTGCTTGTCTAAAATAAACCGATTTTCATTACACGGACAAAAACTGCATTTGCTGTCGTTTGCATTTTAGCACGATGCCTTTTAAATAGTCATCACGCTAACGTTTTGTGTACATCAAGCGCAACCTTAAGAGAAACAAAATTGACCACAAACCAGTCTAAACCAGAGCTAAAAGATGTAGTACTTCGAGAGCTGACGATTTGTGTCGGTTCATTGGCCGGTCATCAGCGTAACCGAATACTTGTAGAGACCAGCATAGGAAAAAAATTAATAAAAATGGGTTTATGTAGAAAACAAAGAAGATACGTAGACTCCCCTGTAACCCGGAAACCCTGGTTACGTCGAGACTTAAATAGTATTCTGAGCAAAACCCACACTAGGTTATCTGATATACCGCCTAAAAAGGAAAACCGTTGTAAATAGTCTCGAATGCCGACGATGCTTCTTACCACGGAGCATTTTTAACTTCTTCACTGCGACTGTGTAGGCGTGAGCCGGAATATTTTCGAGGTGAAAGATTAGTTTTGCGCAGTGGCTGTTTTATTTAAAGCTCTCGTAGAAACAGTTTACAAGTGTGATAAAATGCTCCTGTGACCTTCTGCTCCTTTAGGCAGGTTTCTAAGGAAGTAGGCATAATTTTCCGTTCCGCCAAGACAGTATTTGCTTGTTTTGCGCAGTGTACTGTTTAGATTACTAAAAAAAAGAAACCTGACGTACAACTGTCCGTGTTTTGCTTACGTGAGCTTGATAATCTTTGTGCCATGTGAGATCGAATTAAATACTCTCGTCATGGACTCGATTAAGCAGCAACGAATAGCATGGTTTCTGTGAAGCAATCTGAAACAAAAACAAATTTGACTTGCACGTACGTCACTTCGTCATCAACGATATTGTCTTTCGCGCCCTCTACTCGGCCCACATTCCGCCAGTGAAAAAGCCTGTCGGTCTCAGTCGGAACGGTAAGGTGAAACCAGACGGAAAAGCTCTCACCCCTAGGGCTTGTGGTCGTTTTTTCGTTTAGTATATTACGGTGTCATGTATGCTGGCCAGAAGCTACGTTCAAGACACGAGCCCTGAGGCTGAAAATCCAGATTGAAAGGCCGTGTCGTCGACTTCATTCCAAACCGCCGGCAAAACGTGAGCCGCGTGGTAAAGGTGACTTTAAACAAAGACATCTACCAAGCGACCCAGAGACGGCACAATAGTGCAAATGAGTGCTTAAGCTGATTATGTATAATTTGACTATTTCCGCGACCGCCCACCGGGCGAAGGGTGCAGGTACCAGCGGTACGCCTGGCACCTCGCTGCGTGATATTTGGCTCACGTCTGGGAGCAGAACCGGCAACGGCATTGATCGCCAATCTAGTGAAATCTTTGACTCAAGCACACCAAGTAATGGTAACCATGTACAATGTACCTTTTGCCGATTAGTGCATGCCATTGTATTCAAAATTTTCCTGCCGAGGCACACATCTAAGTGCGCTACCTTTACCGAGGATTCGATCACTCTTCCTGCTCCACACTCCAACAAAAATTGCTGAAATGATCCTGTAATAGGTGACCTAAGCCTGCCTGTGATGATTTTTACGGAGGGTCCGCAACCTACTAGCAGGTACACAAAGCGGTTCCTTGCTGTCCGCGGCAAGACAAGAACAGGCTAAGTATGTGTTGTGTGAAACTATGTGTTGTGTGAAACATTTTTCTTAGGCCCTTACGATAAAGGTAAGTTTCTATGTCGAGCACAATTAGACGGATGGCACAGTAGTGTACCCGGTGAACCACTACTATAACAGTCGCCCCTACGACGGCAGCGTGTGGTGGGCTTGGCCTGCTAAGAGTAAGGAACAAGGCAGGCAACGGAGGAGTGCCCACACTTTGACGCAGCTGCAAGATGTCTTTAGCCCCTTTGTGTTTACTTCATGGCGGTTTTCAGCAAAGAAGTTGAAAAGCACTCGCGGAAGAGAACCACCTACTCCTGCGTATCAAAATAATTGATTGGAACGTGCCCGTCACTTTCTAATCAGGTATTTCAGGGGACTTTGTCAAATGCTTTGACAGAATCCGTAAAAAGGGTACAGCCGACGTCTGCTCGACCTCCGATTGAAGTTCATAGATCCCGTCCTGTGTACCTCGACCTTTTCTGCACTCGAATGGCTCGGGGGTAGAGCCTTCTTCAAGTGTTTAAACAATCTCAAAATAATCACGCTTTCTTATTTATAATCAATGTTTCCTTAAAACTGTGCTCCGACACGATGCCCAATAGAGATTTGGATCGTCCACGTTGCCCATGTTGTCGTCGTCTTTGCTCTTGAAATACAGAAACTGGCCTTGTGCCGAGCCAAAAGGCGAATTCGACTAAAGGCAAATAGACCTCCAGCTATAAAAAGTGTATGGGGCGTTTTTCATACAGACTTTCCGTTGCGTTTTGCTTCGCCGGGGATTTGATTGTAAGTACACTCAATCGACTCTAGCAGCGACAGTGGCACGCAGTTAAATCCAGTAGGATAAAAATAATTATACAATATAAATGCAACAGCATCCTGTAAGACGATTTAGGCAAACTGTTGGTGCACGCTGACCTGCAAGGAAATCTGTTGTCTGCGTCCAACGATGGGTCGCGCGCATGGCGCGGAAACGCTATGAGAACGCTTCGTGTATTAACTTTAACCTGGATACGAAGTTGAATACTCACACCTACGAAATCCTCTAGTAAAAATGCTATCAGGAACGTTTATCCACAACAGACCGCCTCCAAAAGCGCAGCGATTATGATCATTTATGATCATGATAATCACGCATCCGACGCCTGACCATTGCAAGCTCTAGAGGTGCAGAGAGTCATAAAACTGCACCCAAGTCGTACTACCCGTGACGAGTCTCGACAAAGAAGACCGGCTCTCGTCAAATTACATGGTTAGTAGCAAGTCTTGTGCTAGAAAAGGCCGGGTCTTGTTTCGTCCTCTGACAAGTCACGAGGTTTTACCCATCGAGCAGTCTCACGCAGGATCTTATGGAAAAGAGGCACTTGGCATAATAAACACAACAAACCAATCGCGAAGTATTGCACAATAAATGCGCTCGCAAATTGCATATGCTAGTTTGTAGCGTATTCCAAGAGCTGTTTCCGACGGCGGCTCTGACCAGCCATTTCTTAGTCGTCGTGGGTCGACCTTCGCTCTCGGTCGTAAACCCTCTCGACTCTTGTGTAGGGCTGCTGGGGTCTTAGGCTTCGCCTTAGTAGCTGTGCTCCTGCGTCCGTGGTAGCCACCTGGCGCCGACAAAAAAGCTGATGCAGCGCTAGATGCTATCGTTGCTGGTACTATTGAGACTCTAACTTTTTCTCAACTATCATGTGTGTTCTATTTGTACTGATTCGCGTTTTGTTTTACTCATGATATGCCTCATCTTCCCCAGTTTGGGAGAGTGGCAGGCCTCAGCGCTGCCGAAATGCAATGGCGAGGTCTCCTCCTTCTCTTCCCGAGGGTCTCCGCCATCTTGATCAGCGAAGGCCCGGCACCAGTAAAGTATACAAAAAAAAACATTTACAAACATATTTACCGTTTTTCGACGTGGTTGCTAGTTGTTCCCGGTACTGTAGCATGAAGGATGTTAGGCATCGTATCTGCTACCGTTGTGGTCAGTGTTCGAAATGGCGCTGTCTCAACAACAGCCGTTATTGGATCTTGATCGTTTCACTATTCCAATTTCGGTTAAGTTTTGTATCAGGTGCCTTCTATATAGAGTATTTCTATGACGATCACGCTACGGGTTGCACCGGTTGTGTTAGCGTCGATAGTCGACAATAGTCACGAACTATCACCTCACGCAATATCGAAAAGTTATTTCGAAATTTTAACTAAATATTCTAAAATATTTATGAATAATAAAGAAAACAAAATTATCAATCGCAGAAGTAGTAGAAATGCAGCGAGACTCAAATGTAAGTAGTTTTAATGGAAATGGTTGTAAGAGATACAATCAAAGATACAAAATAAATGTAGTGGTGGTTGGTTGCCGATTAAACTGCAACCAGATAGTCAGTAGACCGGATTGGCTAGAGTGAGCAACGACCCGGTTAGGTCGTAACATGTTCGTGTACTTAAACTGTACACGTCATACACATGGGTTAGTCCAACACACTTACTTTTAACACAATCAAGCTTACAAGTACAATTACGCTTTACGGCGTTTATCATTATAATAAATAAACCAAGCCTCATCCTTTTGATTGAATTTTTGTAACAATTTGCGTTCGAAATACGTACCTATTGGTGCATGTGATTCAAATGTGTCGGACCTGTTATGCGCATACATCGTTTCTACAAAGCCGAAGTAAACACTTTTCGCGCTTAAGCCGTTTCTGTACAATATTTAGCCGACATAGTCACAGCCAAACATTGTTTAACAACATTTGTTAGCCAGCGCCATATGTTTAGGAGACGATTGGCGTCTTTCAACACCGGCTTAAAATGAGAATAAGAACTTCCGAAGCCGAGATGAGCCAGAAATTGATTCTTCCCCATCGAAGGGCGCAAAAACGCCCAGCAACATTGATTAGACAACAAGCAGATAGCTAGCAAAAACCCCCCGAGTAGATGTTCCTCTTTCTCCTTCTTATCTGAGGGGCAACAAGGGGCAAAGCAACGCACATAGAGTACGCGTCTGACTCTGGTAGCATTTCCATGGTTGCGGGTGTTTGCAAATGAAGCGCGGGGAAAAGTTTAGGAGACGTATATGTCACGAACGAACGAAGGTACGACAAGGCATACTTCACGTCTAACCCTTTACATATATTTAAATTTTATTTCCCTGTCCTTGTAGAAAGTCTTTTGAATGGGCAGCATTCACTGCGTAGTATGCCACATCGCTTGCTGCTGGTTCCGTATATTATTACTATTATTATTATTATTGCTTACAGACATTCTTGTATGTAGTGTATTTATACTAATAATTGGATTATCACAATAACTTGGATTAGCGAGGTTTTTCCCTGTGGCTCTTTGCAAGCTATGCCAGTTCCTTAGCCAAGCGTTTCATTTGTTTATAAAACCAATAGATCTTGGCCATATTGGTTTATCACCGAAACCCAATGCCTTGGCCAAGGTCACTGTTCTCACTCCTCACAGCTCGCCGCACTTCGGCACGATGTGTTCTGTGGATCCTCCTCTATATGACACGCTATACACCGAACGCTTTCAGTTTCCAAGTATCTGGCCACTAGCAATCAGATGTTAAGGATACCGGCCCTGCTTTTTATATTATTTATTTAATTTTTTATTATTACAATTGCAAATATGTCTTTCTTTCCATGTCTGTTCTTATTCTTTCCTTGGTTTTTCCGTCAACGTTTTCCTTACATCCTTGATTATCTGTTTAATGGCCACCATGTCATATTTTTCACAGTCCAGCGCATTGCGCCTAAATTTATGTCTAAAAAACTGTACCCGTCTATCCCATTTGCTTACATTTCTCTCAGTCGGTTTTGCTGTGAACAGTTCGGCCGCCCAGTCTTGTTCATCGTTACCTGCAGTCATTTTTTTCTTGAGGGCTTACATACGATTTTTTAGCTTGCGTTTCCCTTGCCCAAAAGGTGAAGACTCCGAAGTCGCCTTCGATAAATTGTGCTGCACATGTTTATCTACATGTGTATTGCATGGCGGCCACCGCACGTTGTATCGTGTCAAAACTGTTTACCGAGCTTGCGTCCTAACTCACATTAACGTTAGCGTATGTCACCCTTGGCACAAACATGCTTTTCCAAAGCTTCCTCGTCGTCATGCATCTCTTACAGCTCTACAAAGCCTTCTTTCTTAAAATCTTCTGTTCATTTTTAGCTCGTGCTTTTCTTAAAAATATCGGGCGTGTTTTCTATTATAACTCTCAAGTAATTGTTGGCGTTTTTATATTCGATTTCTTTCCGCATATTGTTAAACTTTTTTGCATTTGGTCAGCGCCTTCCGCCAAAATCACCATGTCGTCCGCAAACAACAGGACACACGGTCGGAAAGATACTATTTTAAAACCAAGATTCAATTTCTACTCTAGTCGTGCCACCTCTTCAATAACACAACATAAAGAGTGACAACGAGTAAGGTATAAAAATGCATATATGTAGAAATACCTTCCGAATGCACCGACTTGACCATCGAACCGAATGTATATAAAGAATCCCACAACTTTCGGGATATCAATCTGAACGTGAGTATTTCGGCAACCGCTAGCAGACCTCATTTTCAACTTCCGGGCACTTTGCTTGTAAATTGGTGTGCTTTTGTGGAGTTGTTGTGGTGTTCCACTGCACTTCTAGGACAGGGATAGCAACAAGGATAGAATGGTAGAACTATCTTACTGCAGTCGGAGCCCTAGTACACTAGACTAGTACGTGCCAGGAGTGCAAATACAAATGGAGCCATGTCATCATGGCTAACACCACCGCACGAGTATTTGCATATTTTTCGTCTTTGCGTTCCTCCACCTGTGCTCCATGATGTGGTATATGGGTTGTAAATAGGATTTTAGCCGTGTTGGACAGCGCTACACACTAAACTATTCAGTAACAATGTGGCCAACCTTTTTAGAGTAGTCAGCTAAAAGAACTCGTTTGCATAGCTGATATACAGGTGTATCTGTGTAAGCACTTACGTGTGCAGCTTAAAGAGGTGACATTTTTCTCGATAAACTGTTGACTGTTGCCTTTGAGGTCTAGAAATACGTTACATATTTGTTGATGTATTCATTTGCCGCTTTGTTCACCAGTATTCTAACTTGAAGGCCTTCGTGCTTCCACAAATATGTTAAATTAATGATTCGAGCGTTCGCTTTCAAATATTACTTGGCACTTTAAACGTCGCTAGAAGTGGTTAAAAATATATTCGTTAAACATTTAGCTTGAAAACGCTAAACACTCTCCTATACTAAAAAATATGCTAACCACCTCATTCATCATCAACTTCATTTTCACTTCATGTTGAGTGAAAAAAAATAGGCATTATTAACTAAAATAATAACCAGCTCACTCACAAATTGACAAGCAGGCCATAGAGCTAAGACGCTGCGGGAATTCCATGTTATCATCTTGAATATATTCAAGCAACCTTAAAGGCATTTATGTAAACAAGATAGACTCGCTAGACAGTATTAAGCCGGCGTTACTGAAACGGAAGCTAGGTTTTCACCCCTTATGCAGGAATCGCCCCGTCTCTCCTACTTATCGAGGCACGTACAACCTTATCTATCGAGGACCTGAGAGGTCAGTTTCTCCTCGCGAAAATCAAGGCTTATAACCAACGTGTTTGTATCTGGGAGAATGAAATGGTCAAAGTTGATCGCGGAATTATTTGCGTCTTGAGCAATGGCTAACAACGCTTGGCAGAAGCGTTCGGTCGTAGCAACAGACGCATTGTGAATCGCTGTGCCCTACACGGATTTCACCATGTTATGTGTGAAAAATACGGATATCACGAACCTGTATCACGCGTTTGTGTAGCCGTTGTGGGGTCCTCTGCTTCCGATCCGACGCCCGACACCTGCCCACGGGGAGTTGAACAGCCTCTCGCGCTGAGTTTCTCTCTATATGTTATGAATTTCTAATGGTTACTACTGAACCTCACAAAGGAAAATGTATTAAATAAGATTGTTTCTAATCAAATAGATGAGAGGTTATTGACCGAATTGATTTGACAACGCTCTTGTGGGCCTTCTTTCTACGAGGCAAAGCCCGAATCGATTTCGACTTTGAGCTATCGACACTTTTCGATGTACGCCTATTTGTTCTTATTCTCATGCACAGTTCTGCTGTGTTCAGGATTTAAACATTTCTCCGGTTCAAGGGAGATTTTGTTCTACAGTTTGCACTCGCGGCCATATTAATAGATTGTTCCGATGTTACGATGTCAACAATTGCAGAAATTCAATTTGTTGGTATCGTGTGTGTGTGTGTACTTAAGCCTGACTCGCATACATGATTCGCGATCTATACGTTCTTTACGCATCTTGTGTCGATAGCCTAGTCATGGTCTTGTACTACCATTTAGTTTTTAGGTGCAGTAAGCAGTTTCGCGTGGTATATATATATATATATATATATATATATATATATATATATATATATATATATATATATATATTGCCGTCTTGATATACCGCATTACAATAAAACAACATTTCGGTACTTATAGGCCATAATGCTTATTGGATACGTTATATATATATATATATATATATATATATTTTTTTTTTTTTTAACGCAGTGAGCTGATACAGTAAATTCTCACATTCCGCAAATTAAATATTTGTCGCAATGAATCACATTAAACAAGCTGTTGTAGCTTCAATACGTTGATTACGCATATGGCCCCAAACAAACAATTGTTCAGCTAATATGGTTAAAAAGGAATTTGTCCAAATATAAATATGCATACATGATATATATATATATATATCAAATATAATATGCATACATGATATATATATATATATATATATATATATATATATAGTATATATATATATATATATATATATATATATATATATATATATATTTATATATTTATATATATATATATATATATATATTTATATATTTATATATTGCAGCACTTTGATTTTTTCTATAATCGACCTCTTCTCTAAACAGATTCAATCTCTACAACACGATATTGATGTTACTTCCAGTCTGAATTGCATTAAACATCTATTTTTGGGAATCTTACATTGGACATTGCAATGCTTGAACTACAAATCAGGCTCTTATGCTCGTTGCTATATTTACATACAGACTCGCATAGAGTCGTCTTCGACTAGAACGACTAGCTTAAAGGTATGTATCAGCCAAGTCTCTAGTCAGGCGGCAATTCAGATGGTGTGTAGCTAAGTCCGGTGATGTGAAAATGTGATGATTGAAAATGTTCATCAATGCTAGCAGCAAAATGCTCTGGGATGGCGGTACAACAGAAAATACGTACACATTTTTGCTAGGGAGGAGAAAAAAAAGTGATTACTGAGGAAATAGAGTGTTTAATACGGTCGCCATTTAATCTCATCTTCCACGGTGGGGTGCCGCGTAGGAATATTGATTAACTGGTGCAGACAGCCTGTGCAACGGGGTGATTCGCGCACAAGAAATCTATCGGATATCGGCTCAACGGAGGGACACGGCGTGCGCGGCCTGGAGACCTAATGCACATCGTGTTTGCGTCCAATTGCTAGCCAATGAGTGATGTAAGTTTGCATATTCAATCTGGGTGGGGTGTGCCTAAGTGTCAGTATGTTCGATGCTAATATGTCTGTTGCCTCTGCTTCGACTCTGCTCGCTTGCTAATTAATAAACATCTTAATTGCGGTGATTAAATCATCACATGGCCGTAGGTCAGAGCCCGCAAGTTTCACGCGTGACCCGATACTAAGCTGAAGTGCCCGTTCTTGCAAAACGGAAGCATGTGAACACGTGCCCTTGCAAAACGTGAACACGCTGTACAGGCACGATATGTTAGGACAACAAAAAGATCAGTAAGTGTCGAATCTTGCTAGATAACACACGATCGTACCTTCCTAATTGCTGGACTTATATCATATATATATATATATATCAGCAAGAGAACGTTTAGGCCGACTGTAGAAAAAAGAAACTGCTAAAAGTCACAAGATATATTTCTAGTTGGACTAATTCATTTTAGTCATATTAGGTGAACCATAAGCGTGATCGTGTTGACATCCGTCTCGTGTTGACGCAATAGGCACAACGGGAGCGACATAATTATTCAGTCAACCAGTTGCCATGCAGGTAACCTGAAAACAAATCGCTACAAAAACAATTACGTTGAATTCAACGTGATAATTCTGTCTATAGTTTTTAGGAGCACATTAATCCTAGGCAACAATGCGGCATGCTAGCTTCTGAATGAATCCAGCAGCAACGTTTTGTTTCATTTTTGCAGAGATTCGTTTTTTCGGCTATCCGTATGTCGCGATGGACTGGCTTACCCTCGAGCTTGTGGGCCGAGTTGTGTATATTGCGTCCGCACAAGGCTGACGTCAACACTTTACCGTTTTGAACGGTCCAAGAGCATGACATTCAAGTATCAATGGCTGCTTCGTTAAATGTACAAGTTGGCATAGCAGTAACATATGGAGAATGCCCCTTGCCAAAAAGTTGTCTTGAAAACTATCATCCTTCGCCTATCATCTTTTTTTCCGGATACAATGAGGGCCTGACGCCAGCATATAATGATTAAGTTCCTAAGGCGAGACTGGCCGGAACTGGGCAGTCTTCTTACCGGGAGCAACAAGGAGGCGCCCAGCGACACAATTTATAACAACCAGCGGCGGCAAGTGGGCGTAAAGCCCGGGATGTCTACCTGTCATCCGAGTCTAAGGCAGGGTAGCATAGATGAGCTTCATATGTACGTGAGTGTACATGTGATGTGTGTGGACCGTCCGTGGACGTTCATGGACGTCCGTGAGGTGTCACGCGGATATACATACGCGGAGCGGAGAAAGTGTAAGAAACGAGGCCTATATCTCTATGCTATAGTGTGGTATTTCCCGACATGGAAGTAAGTCGGGAAGAAGCGTCGTACATACCTACATTCTTTATCTTCCTCTCACAGAGGCCCTACTTATGGCCTGGTCCGTTCTCGTGCAGGTGTTGTGTTGCTTTATTGCACGTCTAGAGCGGGGGTGGCCACGAGGGCAATCCCAGGGGACTGACTATTGCGTTCAGACAAGGCCATGCGTTAACG
Source organism: Dermanyssus gallinae (assembly GCA_003439945.1). NCBI lineage: Eukaryota > Metazoa > Arthropoda > Arachnida > Mesostigmata > Dermanyssidae > Dermanyssus > Dermanyssus gallinae. The sequence continues at coordinate 78,035 of QVRM01000838.1, forward strand.
TCGTTCGCGCAGTGCGGAAAGCGCGCAGAATTGCATCAGGCCTGGTGGCTAAGGCCTTCCTTCGCAGGCAGAACTCGCATCAACATGTTTTCTCTACCGGTGTCTCTGGTGGTAAGGAATTATAATTAGCCAAATTGGCACAGTGCAGACACTCGCCGGCCGGCTCACAATAACAAAGGTAGGGAAGCAGTTTAGTTGCGTATGGATTGTATGCGTCTCGGCAGACTGCTTAGAGACTTCCTTAAAAGCTCAGAGCATTACGCGGTGTCGCAGAAGCTTTATGTACGGTGTTGTGTTCGAAAGCTTTGTGTATCGTGTTATGTTCGTAAACGCTTGTATATGGCGTGTGCTCGCCTTGGCTGATATCTAAGCTGAAGTAGGAAGCGTCAACTACTTACCGTTGACGCAAGTCGTTTGACTCTCCGATCCTGCAACTATTCCCATTAATTTATATGTCAATGCGTTTTATAATAAAAATACTTTAAAGCTGTAATTAAGTCAAATTATTTTTAAATGTTTACTAGTACCTGCAGTTCTTCTCTCCTCTCCAGCATGAGACGGTTCCTTGAGGCGAAATGGCTCTGCGGCAAGCGTCGGCAATTCGACAGCTCGGCCTCAACAGAGCCATGTACAAAAAACGTCGAACTTCGCCGGCTCCACTCCACATCCTAATTAAGTTCTATCAAACCTCTGTCAGTTTTATGGCCGATTGCTACACTCGTCCAGCTCCGCGCTAAATTGCGAGGTATGCATTGCTGTTTGCTGAACGCCTTCAAGAGGGAATTTCAGACGGCTCTGTTCAATAACTGTACACGAGGACTAACAAACAAACCTACGGACGACATCACTTTACCGAATTGATGCCAATGATGTGAAGTTTTAAGGAGGCTACGTACGTTATTATACAACCTAAACCTTGAACCTAGAAACCTATTACCGGCTCGGGGCATCTAACCTCTCATTTTCGACTGGGCGAGTTAGCGAAAAATAACATACAAAATTAGTGTCATGTTTACTTTGAATCCAGCTGTTTGTGACGAGATATATTATATATCTATATATTATATATATATATCCTTTTGATGCCATAGATAAGAGTTCGATGTACCGTGTTTCTGCACAAACATTTATTATTTTCTTTTCTAGCATTAGGCGTTCCTTCACTTTGAGCCATGAACGCTAGAACCTATAACGGCTCGGGGAATTTCAAACTCTTATTTTCGAATGAGCGAGTTAGCGAAAAATAACAGACAAAAATAAGTGTCTGTTTACTTTAAATCCAGCTGTTTTTGCGACATATATATATATATATATATATATATATATATATATATATATATATATATATACATATGTCCTTATGATGCGTAGACATATAAGAGTTCGATGTACCGTGTTTTTCTGCACAATCATTTATTATTTTCTTTTCTAGCATTTAGGCGTTCCTTCATTTTGAGCCATGACGCGCATGCTGCAGTATAGTCATCATAGTTGTTCAACATTGGGAAGGTGCCCCATTCCGATAGAGTCGAGGATCCTGTCCTATACACCATATCATGTACTGCCAAGTATACAGCGCACATGCACGCACATATGACAGGGTCTCACCTGGAGGCATCGCCGTTACCTAAACTTTCTGACAACATATCGTGTATTATACTGCACTATAAAAACGTGCCGGAAGTATTTTTTACTTGTAAAAATGCCAAACAGAGCTAGCTGAAAGCAAACCTGTAAACCTGCCTGCCCTTCTACTGCTGTATAATTAACAAGCAGCTTCAACTGCAAGGGTCATACAAAACATCGGCCGTGTTTTTGGAATACATTAAGTAATTACTATATGATTGTTGTAGTTTGTC
>QVRM01000839.1:0-48280 GCA_003439945.1 Dermanyssus gallinae
CGAGTGGCACAGAGTGCTCTTTCGGATACAAAAAGTTCAACTTTGATTTACCTAATGGATTTAACTATTATTGTGATGTGCGCAAGGAAGAACGAAATTTGTCAAAACTTCACTCGGCGGCGGTTTGATAATGATCTAGGCCGCTGCCGGGTATCCTACAGGGTCGTCGATTGTGGTTTTTAGACGGTCGTGTTAATTCAAGGCACAATTGGAATTTACTAGAAGAGCAATCGGCGCATTTTGAGCTGATGGGAGAGCCAGACTTCGTTTTTCAACACGAGAACGCTCCGATTCACACCGCCAGGCTGATCGGAAGCTAGTTCGAACAACGTCGCGTTGAGGTCCTATGCTGGCCTACAGTTTCACCTGATCTTAATATCATCAAGCACGTGTGGAGCTGGCTCGCTCGAAAGGTTAATACCTACGAAAAACAATTTTCGAACCAGGTAGAACCTTGTGAAGGCTTGGGGCGAGCTCTCACAAGATGTCATCTGAAACTTGTCTAACGCTATACCTAACCATATTTTGAGGTCATCCGACTTTACGGGAAGTTCACTGAGTATAAGTTCAGTTACTGCTTTTGTCTCCGTCGAGCCGTCAAATAAACTTAAACGTCGTTATTCCGTTGAATTCACTCGTTACGGCATGCACCTTGCTAGTGGCTGTATAATTTATTCGCGATGTAGCTGTGTCAAATACAGAGATCTCGTGTTTCAAAGTAACTTAGACCCCAAATACCGAGGGAAGTCTCCGCTGTTACTCTATGAACATGTATCACTGCAGTCTTCGCACAATTGGCTAAAATAAATGCGTGTTATCTGGCAAAAGTTAACAAAAAAGTTTAAAATAAAAAAAACGGGTGGCTGTATACTTTTTCACGGAGTGTATATATATATATATATATATATATATATCTGGACCGGCAGAGACACATAGGTGCGCGGGTTCGAGCCCCACCGTTGCACATTTTGTATCTATAAGGTCCCGTCTATGAAGCAGTACCATGGACGTTAAATCTTGGCTGAGAGTCAGCCCAGAAAGCATATATATACAAATATTTAAGTATAATTTAAAAACGCGTTTATGCCAACGAATCTTCATCGTCTGTAGCCAAAGTAATGGTAGCTCTAGTTTACTGTGCATCTTGTATTGACGTAAATACTGGCTTATGCAACGCCACATATTTCGACATCTTATCCGCACGTTACTTCTAAATGATTTACTTTTGCCCCTACTCGAAAATGGACGTAATCGGATAGTATTGCACGCTGCACAGTTATTCGTGGTGAGATTATTTTAGCCGTTGTAACGGAGAACATTGATGGACGCACGAGGTGCCAGAGATGACTAGTGACTCTGATGTTAGGGAAATCCTCAATTAAAGTTCTTATATGTTATGTACTCGGGGCACAATCGGACAAAACGAATGTATAGCAGTCCCCGCTTGTATAGACAAACTCACCAAACACATGTTATGTGCACTCCAGGACAAAGCTCGAGCTGCTAAACCGCAGAGAGAGAGAGAGACGGACAAGTGTATTTAAATTCGAGTTAACTATTGGTTGCCCTGGAATCAAACCACGGTGTTGCACGCCGCGTTTGCGTTATACGGGTGTGTCGTATCGCTTGTATTCAAATTAGTGCCGCCTATTTGGCAGACAAGCAGTTGCGAATCTGGCCTGAAACAACTAGTTAATCTTGAAGGAAATAGTGAACTTGGAGAAAAAACCCGCGAATTTCTAGATGACAGAGTTGTCACCGGTGCTCGCCAGGTTCGGAAAGCAGAAGCGCAGACGAGTTTTGCACTAATCATGAAGTAGCTGATGTCTATAAACAAACTAGAGCTGTTAGTTAAATAGCGCGCCACCCTGTCACCTGACCACACTGACAAAATTTCCATTTGCATACCAAAGCTTCACCACTCTGAGAAGCGTGGCCGGACATCTTTAGGACACCGAGGGCGCGGTCGGCAACTTACCTTGTGCGGCTTCAGAGTTCATAACTACCACGCAGTACACATTAGTTGCCAAGGAATTTGTATTGTTTAAGGGCCAACCAACATCTACGCCACAATAGCACTATATATATATATATATAAATAGATATAAATATATATATATATATATATATATATATATATATATTATATATATATATATATATAAACACAATGATAAAAACTAAAAAAGCTATAGGCAAGAACTTTGTAACGCGTTGGTCTTCGTTTCGAGAGACAAGGACTGTTGGCCAACCCTAGATATCTGGACATGTCCGGCCCTCGGTGCTTGAAGATATGCCTCAGGCTGAGTTCCGAGCTCGTAGGGGACGACGGAGGGCAGTCTAGAATAAGAAACAACCTCCTTAAAAATGCTTACTCTAGTCTGCACTTGCTAAGGACTGGACCATTATATGAGTAGTTAAATGCTGTAGGAATATATATCGAGTAAGCACCCATGTGTTTGTGGCCAGAATTAGCAGGCGAACCGTGCGTACACGCGTTTCGTTGTGTGGCTATGGCGTGGCTGTGGGTATGGGCATCGAAGCCATTATTAGCTCATCCCGTTCTACAGTGAGTTGTGGTGTGTCGCGCTCGGCCAGGCCTATTCTTATAGCTTTGGGTGGTACACGAAGCGAGACACTAGAATGACTACGACCACGACGAGAACAACAGCACCGTCTCGGAGCACCTCGCACGCAGCACAACGCGCCTGTCCAACCGCCAAAGGGAAAAACCACTACCGTTCCACCCTGTTGCTAAGCTACGTGAGAGCGAAAGACGTATTTCTGTAGCTTGTGCCGCCTACAAACGGTGTGCTATACGCGCCTGTATGTGGCCGTCTCGTGTTTTTGTGTGGTGGCGGATTTGTGTGAATGCAAATAGAATGCAATCGACGGAAGAAGAAACACACACACACACACAGGTGGAAAGAGCAATCACCATCTTTTGACAATGCGCAGCAGAATATTTTGCACCACTGGAAACGATTCGTGGCGGGTGATAATCACAATAATGTGGACACTGTTGCCGTTGCCGAGAATAGTAGTATTATAAGTAGTAGTGTCGAGCCCGGTGGCGTGGTGAATTAAGTCTGCGCCTTGCAACCGGAGGAGACACAGAGGTGCGCGGGTTCGAGACCCACCGTTGCCCCACATTTGTATTTATGGGGGTCCGCCTAGGAAGCAATGCGAAAAGCAGTCCCGTGGACGTTAAATCTTGGCTGAGGGTCAGCCCGAAAACTTTACTTTAGTAGTAGCAGTTATAGTAAGACTCATGGGTGCACGTGCTCAATCCCCAGCGTTGCATATTTGTAGTTATTGGGGTTCGTCTTATGAAACAATAGGAGAGTGGTTCCATGGACGAGAAATGTTGGCTAAGCTGGGTCAGCCCGGAAACGTTACCTAGTAGTTACTACTTTCTAATAGTAGTAGTGATTGTCTGTCTGTTTGTTTGTTGGCGCGGTGTCGAGATGGACTGTTTAAGGGGCTTTGCCGTGCCCTTGACGGGCACCCGATAGATGTATGGATAAACCAAGATAGAAGACAAGGAAAGTAAGAGAAGCAAACAGAGAAGAGGTCGAAAAGAATGTGAAAGAGCACGGAGGGGAAGCGAGAGAGAGGGAGAAAGAGAAACAGGCAAAGCGTGATTGAGTAGCCAGGCTTCTGAACTCATCCAGCACTTCCAACAATGGCGCCAACAGGTGGCGGAAGACGTCGTCAGCTGTCTCAGCAATGGCCGAACGTGGCAAAACGACCCGACACACAATTATTGTGTGGGCGCTGCTATTTGGCCGACACATTGGTTCATTGATTTTGACGCAAATGACATGCCAACACATTGGTTATTTGGCACAAATGACAGGGGTTGATGTTCTGGGAACATCAACAATGCGCGGCTTCTGCGAATAAATTTGATTATTTTTGTTGGGATTGCAGGTGGGGCTGCCGCTGACGGGGCCACAGCGACGTCGACACGGCCAGTCACGCAACGCAATCCTGTGCGCGGTAAATCTATGCAGATAAGGTCACCAACTTCGTCGAAACTTCGCTTAGTTCGCTCTATCTCTAAGCGTTATCCCGTTACCCTCCCCGTAGGCTAAGCGATAAAAGACGAGTTGTTGGCTTTTGACCGGCATGTTTTTGCATTCCTTTAGTCGCGATGATCTTGTTCCGCAGGCCATCGCGGCGTCGTGTGCTCGTCGATCTTATCGATGCGAGACTTCGTGCCAGACATGATCTTGCGTTCGTCGACGCCCTAGTCTCTTTAGTATACCTCATGATAAAGCATTTCGGCTGCTACCGAGGGACAGGGGTTTGCGATTTGTGACAAAAGTAGAGTATGGTCTCTTGCCCATCTACAACTTTTGCGTTTCGAGGTTGTATCGTCAACCAAACGGGGCGGCGAAACGGGGCGCGCACGTGAAGCCGATGCGGTCGAAAGTCGTTCTCGCAACTGAACCACTTAAACCTCAGCAGCAGCAGCAGCTCAAACGACGACGTCGTATGGGGCACTACCCCCGGCAAAAGATTCACTTCAATCTCGCACGGAGAGGAGATTCGGAACGACGTTGCGCCAGCTGGGGAATCAGCTTACAGCGGGCGTGCCACGTGGCAGACGCCCAACTGAAGGAAAGCAGAAACGTGCAGGAACCGCCACCGCAACAATAGGCTTTCAAAACGGAATTAAATGCACATCAATAAATCAATCGATTAGAAGTCAATATATGTATAGGAAGGTAGACGCGACAACATTATATATATATATATATATATATATATATATATATATATATATATATATATATATATATATATATATATATATATATATATATATGTGTGTGTCTAGACGTGACTACCATAACATTGAAAAAAGCGCTAAACTTGCTTAAAATAAAAATGGTTTCTATAGCAAGATACTGTCTTCATGTCATTGCCTCTTATATTGCAACGTCAGATCTTAGAAATACAGATAAAATAAAACCCTGTTTCAGAAAGCGCACGTTGGGCTTGTCAAATAACGCATCAGCGTTACAAACCTCAAAAACCTACAGAGAATTTAGAGGAAACCGCAACATAGTTTTAGTAATGCGCATTTTTGTCGAAGGGCGCGTTATTTGCAGAAAAAATGAAAATTGTCATCACAAGAAAACATCTCCATAATTGTTGTGAAATTGACGAATGCGTACGTATAGATTGTAAAAAGTGCAATATCGGGCATTACCACATACTTAACTGCTTTCGTTTATCGAAACATCGTAACTACAGTCAAATGTCAACGATATTGTTAGCCTTCAAAATTATATATGAACGATAATTGTAATATACTACCAATTCATGATGAAAACACCTGAAAATAGAAATATTCTAATATATTTCTATTCGATTTTCTATAGGATGAGCCTTTTAAGTCTACTGGCTCTCCTAACTCTAATAAGTCACTTAAGCTACACGTGTCCTCGTTTCTCGACAGGACCGCAGCGGCTACGCCATAATGTCAACAAAATATACCGTCGGCACCGTAAATGGAACACAGTGGAAACTAAAGCTGCTTATCTGAACAGTCACAGTCGCAGTCGCCACCTCAGGGTGGTTAGAGCTGCGATGATTGTCTTATATAAAAACCATTTCAAGGAACTGCGTCGCGACACTCGCCTTTAATACGCTTGGAAACTCCACGGCAGGGCACCGTATGAGTTGTGACGACATAGAGACATATGAAAAGGGGGCCAGTCGCTAAGTGGCGTTTTAGTCTCCGAGATTTTTATGCTCCTGCTCAGTTTTAATGTCGGTTGGAGGTTCCTTTGCGACTGGTATCTTTCCATCTAGGCTATAGAAGCGGTAGTGGTTCAATTATTTAGAAATAACGGTATGCTTATGTAAATTGAAGAATATGACGGGATCACCCGCAGAGCTTAAATCACGTAGAGTGACGCACTTAGAGCTATGTTTATAATGAGACAACACTTCGCCACTGAGAAAAATGTTTAACGTGAAGTAAGTTATGGTTTGTAAATTAAAAATAATGGAATACGTTTTCTGACACATGTAGTTATTAATGTCCTCAAAACGTTGTAGATAATGTTGTTCCTTGTATTCACTCACTTTTCACGCAACGCGACATATCTTCTCTACGTCAATAAGCAAATGTGAACTGTTAGGACACTTTTTGATGTACGCACCAATAACATAAGAATTAGCGATCAATCATTTCTAAAGCCGTGGCCCGCGATGAGTTTGTAGACATATTGTTTGCTTGGCGGATGGCCAAATGGGCGCATGCAAATTCAGATTAGTTACGTTTCTTCATTCAAAAGTACGTATATTTAAACATTACATATATGACCATGATAATTGTACCACATACCCAATTATGTGATAATAAATGTAGTTTGTATATATAAGAGTCATGATGCAAAAAGTATGCATGATTCATTCAAAATCTTGTAGTTTGTTTGCACACAGCAGACCCTCATTCGGATCGATCGCATTTTTGGTTACTCACTTCCTCAGGCGCTTGATCATTCTATCCACCGTTGCACGTCGGTAGGCTTCATCAAGTTCATCCCATGCGGGCTGATGTTGGTGGCGTGTGTGACCAACAAGACGCCCCGCAGTGAATAATCCATTGGATTAAGATCTGGAATTCTTGGGGGTCAGCAAGCCTTCTCAATGAATATAGGAACGCTGTTTTTAACCATTCCTGCACAGGCATTAGCGGTGTGAGCCGACCCACCGTCTGGCTGGAAGATCGGGTGGATGCTCAAGGAAGAAGGACGTCCTCGAGGGCCTCCGATTTATGCACTTCAGCTGACACAGATCGTGGCCGATCGAAATAAACCTTCGTTCGAAATAAACCTTCAAAACTTTTGTTCGGGTTGACTCCCAGCCAAAATTGAACGTTCACGGAATCGATTTGGCATTGCTTCGTAAGACGAACTTTATAAATACAAATGTGCAACAGCAGCAATCGAACCCATGTACCTACGTGTCTCCTCCGTTCGCAAGGCGCACGCGAATGCACCACGCCACCGGACTCGACAGATTTATCAGACTATGACACCTCCAGGTGGCGTTCAGACTAAAAGAGATTTAGCCGCTTTTTGCACAAACGCGGCCGTTTTTTATCAGATGCCGTTAGACATTATCAGAATTGATGTCTGTTTGGCCTGAGATGTAGACTATGTCGGACAATTCTTCTTATCGTCCTGCCGATCACGCCGACATCACAAGCGAGTGAGCTGGCATTGAGGCACCGGATTTCTAGCCACTTTTTTTACGTACGCGATCGACAAGTTGTAGCGTTTTAACGGATCTCGATTGACTAAATTGGTCTCTGAGATGTACTATGTCCTGGCGTCTCTGCGCAGTCCTATACACACCGTTTCGATTAATGTCAAGGCATCGAGCTGTCTCAGCAACCGATGCACCACGACTAGGCGTAAAACACGTTTGTTTACGATCAGGAGTTGCCGTCACCATTTTCGTAAGGGGCCTGCTCATGAAAAATTCGGCTGTACTGCTGTTTTCGTAGATAAGTAGCTCTACGTATCCACCAGCATGATTCGAATTTCTGGAGCGCACAGACCTAACAAAGCTTGTTACACGATGTATGCCCTATTCTAAATATATATATATATATATATATATATATAGCGAATGTGATGTAGGAAGGTTGTAATACAAAACTGTATAAACCAAATGCTGTTTAATATATATATATATATATATATATATATATATATATAAATATATATATATATATATATATATATAAATATATATATATATATATATATATATATATATATATATATATATACATACAGCGCGCATCATGTATTTTACCAGTTAATGTCTATTAAAAAAATACATCTACTCCCGTACTTTTGTAAAGGGCCTGCTCATGAAAAATTCGCCTGTATTGCTGTTGCGGGAGTAACTATGACTCTCTTACCGGCCTTGGTCCGCTGGGGCGTGACCACCACGCGATGCGGGGACCTTCACGGGCCCACTTGTAAGTTAGTCAGACGGTACAAACTCCCTAAACTGACACTCCCGTGTTTTAACAACTAACCAGGGGGCAAGGCATACGATAGATTTGGGTGTCAACGAATTTATATTGTCATCCTGTCGTGGCCCATTCGAGGGCTGTTAAGGCTACTGCCAATACGGGGGACTTGTGCTGCATAGAAGTCCCCCGGGCTGGACGGTTAACGCCCCGAGTGACACTCGGTGGTACCGTCCGGGACGCCTGCTGCCTTGGCTTAATAGGCAAAATGAGTGAGAAGTGGCCACACGAACGCAGACCACCGGTCGAGAGGGCCTTCTGGCCCCGTATTTTACGGGAAACCCCTGCTCTGGAGTGGTCGGACCTCCTTCGGGGGGAATGTTTATTCTGGGGTGTAACGCGGAATCGCGAGGTGAATGCGTCTAATCGGTACGGTGGAGTAGTGTGGTACCCCCATTCCGAACCTCGATAGGGGGGAGGGTGGGGGATCTGCCGGCCTGTCAATTCGAGCTGGTGGGCACTCCCGTTCGGGTCCGCGCGTATTAAATCGCGGTTAAAGGGCAGGAGTGTAAGTATTTCTCTCTTTTGTATATATATATATATATATATAGCGAATGTGATGTAGGAAGGTTGTAATACAAAACTGTATAAACCAAATGCTGTTTAATATATATATATATATATATACAGCGCGCATCATGTCTTTTACCAGTTAATGTCTATTAAAAAAATACATCTACTCCCGTACTTTTTGTAAAGGGCCTGCTCATGAAAAATTCGCCTGTATTGCTGTTTTCGTAGATAAGTAGCTCTACGAATTCACCAGCACGATTCGAATTTCTGGAGCGCACAGACTTAACAAAGCTTGTTACACGATGTATGCCCTAATCTATATATATATATATATAAATACATGGCGAATTTGATGTAGGAAGGGTGTAATACAAAACTGTATAAACCAAATGATGTTTAATATATATATACAGGTAGTTCTACAAGTTCTTAAAATGAGCTTTTTAGAGTTCGAATTTTTTCGCGCTTTCACCGCTATTGGAAACGGCAACTTTTCGAATGCTAGCAGTCAAAATATTATGGTGATTGGCCGTTGCGATTTCGTTTGATCGCTTTTCCCGTGCAACGTATCGGCGTGATTTTGAAAAATTGAGAAAAAAGAGTTTCGAGTGGTTATCAAGCGTTTTTATTTCAAAAGTTGGAATGCGACCCAAGTGAAAACTGAGTTAGACGAGGTGTACGGTGACTCTGCGCCATATTTTGCCACTGTTTCCAACTGGATTAATGAGTTAAAAAGAGGTCGCAGGAGCACCGAGGATGAACTACGTTCAGGACGCCCAAAAACGGCAACTGATGAGGAAAACGTGGAAAAAGTGCGGAAAATCGTTGCCGCAGATAAGCGAGTGAACATTAAGGAGATATCGGAGGCCTTGGGGATCAGTTTGGGTAGTGTGCATTTTATCCTGCACGAGAACTTGAAGATGAAAAAACTCAGAGCAAAATGAGTGCCGCATTTGCTCAACCAAGGCCAAACAGAAGCGCGTGTTTCCGCTTCACAGCGAAATTTGGCCAAGATGTCGAAAAATTCGTCGGATTTATGGCGCAGATTTGTGACCGTCGATGAAAGCTGGGTCCATCACTACACTTCCGAGACCCAAGAAGCATCTCGCCAATCGTGTGCACCTGGTGAAGGACCTCCGAAGAGGGTGCGGACAACGGCATCGGCCGGAAAGAAGTTTTTTGGGACCAACGTGGAATAATTCTGATCGACTACCTTGAGAGCGATAAAACGATCACGGGAGAATATTATGCAAGACTGTTGGACTGCCTGAAGCAAGAACTCATCGTGAAACGGCCCGCTTTGCAGAAGAAGGTTGTCCTGTTTCACCAGGACAATGCTCCCGCACACAAGTCGCGGCAAGCAACGGCATAACTGGCCCAACTGAGGTTCGAACTTATTGATTAACCTTCCTATTCTCCAGACCTGGCCCCCTCTGATTATTTCCTCTTCAGACATTTGAAGAATCGTCTCGGTGGAAAGCGTTTTTTCAGCAATGAAGAGGTTACAACTGCTGTCAATGCCTATTTTCAGTCTAAAGACGCAGAATTTTACTCAAGAGGTATAAATGCTCTGAAATCTCGGTGGGAAAAGTGTATTGAGCTTCTCGAGGAGTATATCAAATAAGAAAAAATTAAAAACAAGATTTGGAAAATTCTTGGTTTTCATTTTAAAAACTTGTGGAACTACCTGTATATACATATGGTGTTCAAAACGTATCGCGACTTTTGTGTTTTTTCAAAAATTATTCATTTATTCATGAATATCTATTTTGTCCCCTTCAAAGTAATCCCCATGAGATATTATACACTTGTGCCAACGGTTTTTCCAATCTTCGAAGCACTTCAAAAAACCATTTTTTTTATCTTGTTCAGCTCCTCCTTCGATGCCGTCTTTATCTCGTCAAGCGTAGCGTAACGTCGTCCTTTCATGGGCCTCTTCAGTTTAGGGAACAAGAAAAAGTCACAGGGGGCCAGATCTGGGGAATACGGTGGCTGCGGCATCATTAGTGTGTTGTTTTTGGCCAAAAACTCGCGCACAAGCAACGATGTGTGAGCAGGGGCGTTATCGTGGTGCAAAAGCCAATTTTTGTTCTTCCACAAATCCGGGCGTTTCTGGCGGATTGCTTCGCGCAAATTGCGCATAACTTGCAGGTAATATTCCTTATTGGCCGTTCTACCCTGTGGCAAGAACTCATGATGCACCACGCCCCTGCAATCGAAGAAAACTGTCAGCAAAACTTTCACATTCGACCGAACTTGGCGCGCTTTTTTCGGTCTTGGTTCGTGCGGCAGCTTCCATTGAGATGATTGAGCTTTGGTTTCCACGTCATAACCATAAACCCACGATTCGTCACCAGTTATGACCCTCTGGAGCAAATTTGGGTCGTCGCGGACAGAGTCCAACATCTCATTAGCAATGTTCATGCGATGCTGTTTTTGGTCGCAATTGAGCAATTTTGGTACGAATTTCGCGGCGACCCGTCTCATGCCCAAATCATTGATAAAAATCAAATGGCACGAGCCAATCGATATGTTTAGGTCCTCAGCAACTTCTCTAACGGTGATTCGACGATTGGCCAATACCATTTTCTCCACTTCATTAATTTTTTCGTCTGTTGTTAAAGTGCTCGGCACGCTCTTCGTCGTTCACATCTTCTCGGCCTTCTGAGAACATTTTGTACCACCGATAAACGTTGCTTCGATCCAAGGTAGCTTCTCCGTATGCCACAGTCAACATTCGGAATGCATCCGCGCACTTAATTTCGTTTTTCACACAAAATTTGATACAGGTTCTTTGATCCATTTTTTTGAATAGGTAAAAATCGAAGACGATCCAAAACACGTGCAAGCAAAGCAGCTGTCAACAATTAAGTGAACATTCAAAATGGCCGAGCTTGTCGGCATAAGTGAGAGACATGAGTACCAACATAACGCCACAAAAAATCGAAATTCGAATATACGTAACCCGCGAAATTTCAAAAGTCGCGATAACGATTGAACACACCTCGTATATGTATACGGCGCGCATCATGCCTTTTACCAGTTAATGTCTATTAAAAAAATACATCTACTCCTCCTCCGTGTAAACGTCTAACGTGAACCTTTACCTAGTGACGGGAGTGAGACTGTTCCACTGCTGTTCCGACTTCATGTCCGCTTTGTTTAGATTTCCCCTGAGCGCGTTTAGACCTAGTTGTCTTACCCAAATCTTTAGCAGTACCCTGACGAGTCGCGCACCCGCGATCGGTGGGAGCAACCGATGTAGCAACAAACATGCGACGACAGCAAAAATACAGTGACAAGTGGCCAAGCAGGACGGCTTCTACCGTCACCCAGATCTACCAATCACCAAGTACAACAAATGCGCGCACAACGAACGCGAACAAACGTACATCTGCAGCACGTTGTCATATATTGTTGCTGTTGTTCTCATAGATTGTTGTTGTTGTTGTCATAGATTGTTGTTGTTGTAGTTGTCTATCGGTTTCCACAGTGTCGTCAACCGCATATATGGATGGTACTGGCCTACTTTGTCTACCTCCGCACCTAGTGACTAAAACTCGCACAGCAAGCCTTCTTCCTAGAAATAACGGAATAAAAAAGATCGAAAAAGAGAAGACGCAGAGGGAAGAGGAAAACGGGAAGAGCATTTCCCCAGGGGCGGACGACTAAGCTCGTCTGCTTTAGGATTGTGCTCCGCTGGAGACATGACACAGACACAGATGAGCTTGCCGGCTTTCTGGTCTAGATTGCGGCTGGTTTCTCGACAGCCAACAACGAAATGAGGTTAATAGAGCAATTTCAATTGCAAGTTAGTGTTTTTCATAACCGTTTTTTCTTTGTAGCCTTAATATATATATATATATATATATATATATATATATATATATATTGTTTGCTTGGCAAATGGCCAAATATGCAAAGTAAAAGAACGTAAAAATAATGCAAAATAACTCGTCGAGTGATTTTTACTATGTTAAATAATATTGAAGCGGCAGCATAATAAGCTCGGGCATGTTGGGCCGAATTCGTGCCACAAACTTTGGGATCTAGTACAACTCGGCAAAAAATATAAATTGTTCTAATAGGACGAGGACGGAACTGTTTTGTTTTGGAGTGAAAGCGCAATTGCCAAAAAATGCTGTATCGAGCGGATTAGCGGCTATTATTCCGGCGGATTTGCGACAAAGTTGTCGATTTCGAGAGCCTCAGTTATCCTATCAATAAACCAATCAAACCCGCATGTTGGCATCAAGCCTATGGTGCTACGAGCTCTGATTGACAGGTAACAGACGTTTTGTGACATACACATCAAAGCAAATGCATACACACACGCTAGCATTTCAACTCGCTTCATCAAATGAATCACTCGTTTGGCTTTTAGCACCACTTTTAACTGGTATTTAATTACAAACATCTCTCAAAGGAGCTTTCTCCTGTTATCATACACGGCCGGTAGCGGTTGCGGAGGTTTCGCTGGAAATATTCCAGGAATTTCCCTAACGACCTCAGCAGCGGCGTTTATTGTGTCGGTCAGCTCCTCACGCAAGGCAACAGGGGGCGTCTAAATGAGGCTCTTCAGGTGGCTTCAGGCTCTTCAGGTTTGAAAAGTCGGAAGGTCGCGCCGGCCATGCGATGGAGTGTTTGTGGTAGCATGGTATATATATATATATATATATATACATACATACATACATACATAAAAGTAAGATACGTAATTTATATACATACATAACGATACACATATTTATATACATTCAAAGAGGTAACGCGATTTCGGTGCTCGGAACTATGGAAGACTGGATGGACCCGCGTCTTCGCGTCAGGGGTCGGGCAAGACTCCCACTCGGACACGAGTGATAGATGAGGAGTGAACCATCGCCGCCGTGGATTTAAGCATTCACACGTATATATTAAATTCCTAAATCAATAAATCCCTTACATACATATATAGTGTTTATTCGTGAGCGCTATGCGGCGTACGTTTGGATTACTACGAAACCCCAATTCAACGACTTTGTGCTCTTATGAGTAAACGACAGTAGCATCTATTTGGCCAAACAGCTGTGCAGTTTACGGGCCTACCGTGTGTGCAGTCGCACCGCAATGCGGTGATTCGACGACTTCCGTAACGAAGATTTTGACATAATGGTTCGACCGCATACGGGTGAAATTGAAAGTAGTAGTAGTGGTAGGAATCCGCTGCAAGTTGCTAGATTTCTCATGATGTAGTCTACCACAGTCATCTTCCATAGTCCTGACATTGCTTGTTTATTTGCTGATCTCCCCGGTTTGAGGGTGCTGCTGTGGCTATCCCTTACTGGAAGCGTATTTTTGTTGTAAAATAGAAAAGAAAAACAATTCTATCTCTAACTACCACGGCAGAGTTGAATCTAATCTCGTCTTTACTCGGGCCAGCTTGGACCCCGTATTTGCCTCGCATTCTCCCTTCTTCTGCACAAATACCTCTCAAAGATTCTCTCTTTTTCACTCAATACCAATGTTAATACTCGCAGTTCGCTCAATGATATTTATGGACGACAATCAATGGATAACATCGCGTCGTGAAATAGCTGTCTTTTATAAATAACATTCTAGGAATTTTGAGAACAAACATTTGTATTGAGTCTGAGAGAGACAGAGAAAGAGTATTTCAAAAGCACATATGCAGCGAAAGGGGGAATGCAGGAAAAATACGGGGCTCAAGCTGGTATGATTAAACCTGTGAATAGGTTCAACTATGCACGCCGTTAGAGATGCAATATTTTTTTTTAAACTAATACGTTTCCAGTGAGGGATAAGCATAGCAAAACAAATCAGCAAATTATAATCTGAACGAGCAACGTCAGGACTCTGCTATAAATGTGGTAAAATACATCATGAAAAATCGAGCAACTTGCGGCAAATCCCCACATATGTTAGCAGACAGGCCAGCGGTCATGATGATTAAATGTATAAACGTAGCGTAAGTAAACTCATCGCAACACAGAAAACAAAAACCATTTGAACACGTTCTGTTTTTGCGTGAACGCCTGGGCTTTAGTCCGCTTTGTAGGTGCGAGATACTTGAGGCCACCTCAAAACAGTGAAATTGATCTTACAGCTTCTACGACCTTCGAAAGTATGGTGGTTGCGTCTGCATTTGCATACATACATGATAGTGGTACATTTTACGAACAACGTAGAGCGGAGCGAGGGCTATCTATATTGGCTTCGTCTAAACTAAACGGTCCGTGAAGAGCCTCTACAACGAACCCCCCCGGGGGGGCATCGAGCTCGCCGGGGAGTGGGAGATTCGATAGGTACCGTATATACATGTGTGAACGTTGCTTGCAAGTGCCCCAGGAGCTTTTCAGATGAAACTGGACAGCTTGTAAAGATGTAAGACTATCGTGTAATAATGTGAGGTTCTCGTTGCACTTATAGTATAAGCATTTCAAACCTCCTAATCACCACCTACACGAAAACTTCGGATAGGTAATCGACTAATGATATAGGGCGGTAGTTGGCAGATCAGGTACGTTTACTCTTGTCGTTGAATAGAGGAACTATTATTGCGTCCCTTACCTTGTTTAGATAATAACCACAGCTCAACCCGCCTTTGTCTCTTGGAGAACCGTGTTTGGAGACAGGCCGAAGGAAAGATAATGCATTGACCTCAACCAGCCTGAACGTTGCGTGATTCGTCTGCCGGATCGATGCTAACTCAGCCCGGATGTCCTCCTGGATGTCAATAGCGGTGGCCACGGTGCTTCGGACGCAATCGTTGCAAAGTGCTCGTTGAGTCGATCGGCAATACTCTGTTGACTCTGGAGCTGGTGTCCGCAATCGAGATTAAGCGCCGATAGTGGTATAGCGCTGGATTTTCCTTTTTTGCCACACTTTGACTTACTAAAAACCACCTTTCATAGTTAGCATCTCGTGCCTGTATCTCCATGCGAGCAGGAGGATTGCAGGAGACAGCATGCGATTGGTGTACGCCTACCTATATTGCGATACCTTAAAAAAAATCCGTTCGGGGCTGACTCGCCAAGATTTAACGTCCATGGGACTGCTTTTCGCAGTGCTTCATAGACGGACCCCCATAAATACAAATGTGAAACGGTGGGGCTCGAACCCGCGCACCTATGTGTTTCCTCCGGTCGCGAGGCGCAGACGCATGCCACCACGCCACCGGGCTCGACATACATATATGCGATGCCTAGCAACCAAAAACTTTACGTCACGATTACGGTAAAACGTCACGAATCGTATTTGTAGTAGAGCTGGTTAGAGAACGCATAAACTCTACCGAGTTGTCCGAATTAAACGTACGCTACAAGGCGCTTATTTGGCAACCACACCGACGGCGCCGGCGACGGCTATAGGACTGCACATTACAGCAAATGACAATCTTCCTCGTTTCTCTATTCCTCTCTCTCTCCCCCCCCCACTCTCTCTATTTCACCCACACAAACAAACAATCACAAAGACACGCCCTCGCACACACTCCCTCTCTGTCCACCTATATCCGAATTGCTGCAGTATTGGCTGATATCTATCTGTACACGTAGTGGTGTCGACAGCATCGATCGACAAAGAGCCTGTGTGCTGCACAAGAGCCTGCCTCAAGCCCACCAGCCCGCCGGGTTGTGTTTGCCGCCGGGTATTTGCTTGCCGTTAACCCGCTGCTTGTTTGCATTGGGGGCCTCTCGTTTCGAACGGACGTAAACGACCCGCTTTGTAGTTGTTGTGGCTTGGCGGCCACCATGGTCGGCAAGGGGGATGCTAGTGGGTTGCCAGTCATGGTTGTCACCTACCCGGGGAGCGGGGGGGGGGGGGTGTCGCCAGTTCGATACCCGATGCTGATCTCTAATTTGCTTTGGCCGATGCTCATCGAGCCTCGAGTTGATAAACTATATGTTGCTGAGAGTCAACGATCATGCTGCCGCAATGACTGTTGAGGAAACCCTAGATATCTCGACATGTCCGGCCCTCGGTGCATTGGAGATGTGCCACACGGCGACTCCACGCCGATAGGGGATGGAGGATGGTGTATTATAATAATAATAATAATAATAATAATAATAATAATAATAATAATAATAATAATAATAAAAAGGAGAAGACCTCAGAGTTCTTATGGAGAACGCACTAAATGGCACACTACCACCGTTCTGCCTCTCAATATTCTACAGAGCAAACCTAACTGCTCAACGGCAGCTAACAGGTGCTATACTCCCAGTTGCATGCGGACTGACCTTAAAGAGACTGGCAGCAATTATAGCTTTGGCCACAAATAAGAAGGCAATACTAGCAGCGACAAAACCGCACTAAATCGGTGTAGCACTTAGGGCGAAGCAAAAGCGGCAGTTCACGCCGGCCGAGCTTAGGTTAAAGTAGAAGGACCTGCGCGCGTAATGGTTAAGTTAGATTTTTGCGATAATAATAATAATACAATCCAATAAGATTTACTTCTGCGAAGAGCAGAACATCGTGCTCTAGACTGCCACTGATCTGGTAAATTTGCAGGGAGCCCTTACGGTTATTCTGGAACAGGATGACGCCTATTACTTCAGAAATTTGAGTTTGACAGGGATACCCTTTAGGGTGCGCGCTCTTTAGCATTCATATATGAGACCTAGTTGCTCAAATGCGACGCCCATTCAATGTTTGAAACCAATATGAAGGAACACTCGGAGAACCGGTAGATATCGTAGCTTCAGACATACACTAAATTAAAGAACTTCAACAACAAGGAAGCTTCTCTCTTAATACAGATAAATGTGAAAGTCACTGCTTTCGACGGATCTCAAAAAGACAGATCGCACGATCTTGGATATTCTTTGTTTACCAAAACAACTAGACAAGAGCAGCATGAATCTACTAGGAGCCCCATTAGACAGGGAAAAGGTCCCTCAAGTATTAAGTAACCAAAATGCCATTATAGAAGGCTTAACATCTCATCACAAGGAAATGTATCCAAAAGTGACAATATGCCTGTGGAGATACAGCCTGGGATAACCCCGCTTAAACTACATACTTCTTGGTGCACCAACAGACCTCTACCCAGATAAACTTGAAGTATATGATACCTGAACCTCAAGTGAGGTATGGAAGAGGACACGTTTACCATTCAGAAAGGGCGATTTTGGCTTGTGATCTGCGATAGACGGTTCCGTGTGTTACGCCGCTTATTAAAAGAGCCCTTAAGCAGGCAATGGTGCCAGCAAAAACCAGTTGAAACCTCTGGACCTCGGGTTAGACGACAAGAGGTCTGATGGGGTGACCATACCGCTATGGTCTCACGGCAAGTGCTTAGCCTGAGACGCTATAGTGTCTTACACTGTAGCTCCTTCGTATCTCAGTCATAGCTCTGTTAGCACAGGATGAGAAGCAGAGCACGCCAAACAGGAAAAGAGACGCAAGTACCAGATCTCGACAGACAGTCTACATTTTGTACCGGTACCTATTTAAACACTAAGATCCATCAGCAGTGGGACAGTAAGGTTCATTTGGGATCTGGCCCGAAAAATCAAATCAACGACAAGGGACCAGCGCGAGTGTGCATATCTGGAACAGCTTCTGTCTCTCGCAGCGTGTAGCAATGCCACTTCTATAATCGGCGTCATGGGCTGAGAAGATAAATAGCACCCGCCGCAACGCCGAGGCGACACGTTCGAATCTCACAACTGTATGCCGATTAGGAAGGCGCTTGAAACGCTTATCAGCGGCATGTTCTAGGCATGGCACGCAGGGCGAGCAACTAATGCACGATCAAGACGATGGCCTTGATCACCTCGATAGCTTGAAACTCATACCGTGGCCTTGATTGGATTGAGAAACGGGTGCGGAAAAAGCAAAATCGGCAGCGGGCGGCGGAAGCAGACGCTCTTAGTGTAGCAAGGAGAGTGGAGTAGAAGGGGGGGGGTGGAAGTGCCAAGAGCGTGCACTGCGTCATACATTGCCTGATCGAGATGGGAACAAATACAGATGAACTCTCTGCATCATCTGCATACTCAACCAATCTTCCTCTGTTGATGTGTCTTCAGCGAATGATTATTTTCTTTTACTAGCTGCTAGCATTCTAGACGTATAGTGACGATGACACTGTGCAAACCGGCTTGCAGCTAGTAATGGAAAATAATAGTTTGCGGAAAACACATGAAAGTAGGAAGACTGGTTGACTACACAGAGGATGCAAAGGGCTTGTCCGTATTCTCGATGAGCAATGCCCAAAGAAAATTCCATCAACAGGGGCTTCGTAGTGCTTCTGGGCATCTTTCCCAAGATGGGTTTGCATTGTCAACCGCCCGCCGCAGTCTCTAACCTTAATTAAAATCTAATCTATGTTCCTGGTCGCAGCGATCCGTTGAATATTACTATGATGAATGGCAGAATCATTTGTAAGTTGTCTTAATATTTGCTTGTATATCTGTGTGTCTGTTTGACAGGTATCCGAGAAAAGTAATCAGTCTTGGAAATGATCGCAGTGACAAACGTATACACAGTCAGCTTGCCTCAATTCAGCCGACACTTTCTGCTGGTTCATTGGCAACATTCACCCCGAACGGAGCCCTGATTGTTGTTGGCAAACGCCAAAAAACGTATCTGCCTTAACTTTGGTATCAGCTTTAAACCGCATGACCACCGTGCAGTCCTCTGCCGTATTGATCAGACGTTACAGCGACCAACAGGGCAGATGTTTAGACCTGCGGCTCAGAGCCACACAAACACGATATATATTTCTACTATTAGACTACTAGACTGACTGTTTGACAGGGTATATGTACGTTAATTACCCAACTCACGTAGCTTCGTGGGATAATCATGATTTACGATCGGACGGTGACTTTTTTTCTCGTCGACAGGATATATGTATATACGTCGGATTTCTGTTGTCTATATATCGTGCTCGTGTGCGTAGATGATAAATTGGTGAGGAGGGTTTCTCGACACGTTAACCTGACGGGTCGGGGTAGATGGACTTCAGGACTTTTACGAAACCGTCTAGCTAGGTTCTGCTAAAAGTTCTGCTTGTTTTGCGGCTGTCAGCAAGGTTTTAAATGGCGAATAAGTGAGAGAAGAACGATTAAACGAAATCTGCAACCAATTCGATTAAATCATGCAAACCTCAGCAGCACATTACCATAACAGAGAGTGCACATTTCAATTAAAGTCACGCATACAGCGGACACTGAAACGAGCGATATAAGTGCAGTCTGAAATGGTAGCTATGCTGTGTTATCAACGGCGGCCGTCTTCATTTCAAACTTTTAAAACAGCTTATCTACGGTTTTTTGCTATGTACTATAGATAAGAAGCAACATCACTCTAAAAACAAAAGCAAGTATAGGAGACCGAGAAACTGCTTGTTTGACCACTAGCGAGAGGTTACCGAAAGCGGAGGACACCTTATCTGTAATTTAACGAAGTTTTGAGGAATTTCTAAACTGGCTATAGAAGTAGCAGAGCTCCAAAGTGCCAGAGCAGTTGCGGCTTCATTAATTTCGATTGCTAGAGTTAGCTGGAATTGCTTTACGTGCATACCGACGGGCGACAGATCTAACGTCCAAATAGGGCATGTACTCTATGCGGCCAAATAAGAGAAGCGGATGGATAAGGGAATCAACCACAAGTCAAATACAACGGCCAGATTTTTTTTACTTATGTTGTAACATAGTTGTTATTTTGGGTGGCAGTTGAAAAATTGTTAAGAACGTGGATTCCCGGAGGAGTGAAGGAGGAAACTAACGTTTATCCTAACTGAGAGGGCGAGAAAATTCTATCAGGTGCGCATAGACTATAGCGCAGCAATTTGTAAGTCTTACTCGCCCACTAAAAAGGCATATCGCTAGATTATATATATATATATATATTAGTACAACTCGGCAAAAAGTAATTCTTTCCACTAGAAGAAGGAGCGACAATATCTTCTTAAAATGGGTGATCGAGTGTGAAAGCCAAAGTATAGGGATTACAAAGACTTTCATTTTTTTAGAACTATCTTCAATCCAACATTTGTTTTGATTTGATCTCACGAATGTATATTGCAACTCAACAGATGCAAAATGTTTTTTCAAACACGCCGGCATGATTGGCTTGTCGACGGATTAATAGGGCTCTCGCAATCGCAGATTTAGTGAAGATATGTCAGAATAAAAAGGTTGATACAACATTTTTTTTGGAAATTTCGCTCTCGCTCTAAAAGAAGACATTTTTACCCCCTTCTTCCATTATACAAATGTATTTTTCCGCCGAGTTGCACTAGGCCCCTGAGGTTTGTTGGACAAATTCTGGAAGACCGTGTGTATACATAAAAGTCTTGCACACGTGTTTATTAACAAATATATAACAGTGGCGGCGCATCCGAAGCTGGCTATGCAGCCCACCTTGCGGAGACTAACAAGTTGAGAAAATACTCATCAATCTGGTATCCCCACGAATTCTGCCCTCTCGCGTTGGAAACCCCTGGGTGCTCCTGGCGTTCGGACCAAGCAGCGGATCCGCAAAGTCAGTACCTTGTAAAACCTGCCATCCGGTTATAAAAGGTCGTCGTCCTTCAAGCATCGTCTGGATCTTGAGATACAACGTGGAAACGCTGCCTCCTTTCGGGGCACACTTCTGAAGTGGTCTCGGCCTGGCCTCATCGAAACGGACACGTGACAGTCACAATACGCGTCTACTAGGCACATTGATTCAGCCAATCCATCGTGATACGTGTAGCATATACATAATGTATTATACGGAAAATAAATTTGAAGTGTAGATGCTCAGAAAACAGTGATGATAATCGATGAAATGAAAGATCATACCACCTATGCTGCACCTCCAAACTTAGCTAACTGCGCCCTAGTAGAGCTTATAAACCTAAACTAGATAAATAAATCCATTTCGACACATGAACAATTTGTTTAACTGCTCTATGTAGCAACATTTTGTCAAGATGCTACTACCGAACAAAATAATAGTGATTGCAGCATGAACAGCCGTGCTTCATGGACTGCTCGACGAAGCTTAAACGTAGTGCTTTTGATCAAAAAACATGACGCCCAAACCTAAGATTGAAATACATGGGTATGCAATCACACGTTGCATTAGAATCACAATATGTTTTTTTTTGTTAAAAAATAAGTGTCACGGACTCTAAGCCAAAGATTTGAAGGACGTGGTGGAGCTAACATGCGCAAAAGTCCGTCTATAGAGGATATAAAGATCTTGCGCAATCTACTATACACTCACAACTCGCATTGTCATAGACCAAAATAATCGTCATTAAATGCGCATTTGAATGTGTTGGTTTTCAGCGCTGTGAATTGTCGTAGGATTGTGATTTTGAGGCATTGGGTGGGAAACCTAGTAAATAACTTCATTGTTGCGAATTATTTTAAACGACTTAAACGAATTAAACGACTAAGCCGCATTTTCTGGCCGGCGTTATATGCTCTATAGAGGACGCGGAATTCTTATTTTCACGAACACGACAATGCGTTTAGATTCTTTATAGGACTGGCTGTCTTGCAAGTTTGGGCTCCTATGTTAGGCAACAACCACCGGTGTCATAGATTTAAGTAATATCGCTCTCACTCCGAAACAAGACTTTCCAGAAACTGTTTCACTGAAAAAATTCTTCACCTTAACGAGTTCTACAATTCTCTGTGTTGCTTTTTAAATGTTTTTAAGAGACCATATATATATATATATATATATATATATACAGGGTGTTGCAGAAATTTTTCATAATAGAATATACAAATTGTAGAGCTCGTTAAAGCAAATATTTTTTCCAATGGAACATGGTCTCTGAAAAGTCTTGTTTCGGAGTGAGAGCGAAATTACTACAATTTGTGACACTAGTGTTTTGCCCGACATAGGAGCATAAAATGTGCTGTTGCGAGACAACCAGTCCTCCTATACAGAAACTAAACACACTGTCGGGTTCGTGAGAAAATTCTGCTTCTTCCGAAGAATATACAAGACCGGTCAGAAGATGCGACACGGTCGTTTAGAAGAGAATTTATCAAAAATTAAGTTTTTTATTAGCTTTCACGCCAAATACTTCAGAATCATAACCCTACGACCACCCACGTGTTCAAAGCTAACATATTCAGCAAATGCGCATTTCATGGCGATTATTTTGGTACCAAACTTATGGCAATGCGAGCTGTGGTTGCGGAGTAATTACGATTTTTCGGAGGGCATGTCCAGGTTAAGTGCATGAAAAATGACTGTGTGGCGACGTTCACTACCGCCGACGTGTCGCGCGACAGCCGCAGCGCGTCAGTTTCATGCACTTAATCTCGACATGTTCGCCGAAAAATCGTAATTACTCTGCAACCACAGCTCGCATTGCCGTAAGTTTGGTACTAAAATGATCGCCATGAAATGCGCATTTGCTGAATATGTTAGCTTTGAACACGTGGGTGGTCGTAGGGTTATGATTCTGAAGTATTTGGCGTGAAAGCTAATAAAAAACTTCATTTTTGACGAATTCTCTTCTAAACGACCGTGTCGCATCTTCTGACCGGTCTTGTATATTCTTTGGAAGAAGCAGAATTTTCTCACGAACCCGACAGTGTGTTTAGTTTCTGTATAGGAGGACTGGTTGTCTCGCAACAGCACATTTTGTGCTCCTATGTCGGGCAAAAACACTAGTGTCACAAATTGTAGTAATTTCGCTCTCACTCCGAAACAAGACTTCTCAGAGACCATGTTCCATTGGAAAAAATATTTGCTTTAACGAGCTCTACAATTTGTATATTCTATTATGAAAAATTTCTGCAACACCCTGTATATATATATATATATATATATATACATTTTGTTGTACATTTGTTAACAGTATAATCAGAAATTCTTTATAAGCATGAAACTTTGCCTGAAACAGCAATACTCCACGCCTTAATGCGTTTTACTGTGAACGCCTTATAGGGCAACGAATGTCACTTTCAAGAGAGGTTGATTGTTGTGCACGTATCGTGGGTTGCGGTTCTGTCTTTCTCTCTACCTAACGCAATTTCGTTTTAATTAAAACACTTGTGCACAGATCGACCAACGAGCAGCGGTAGCAGCGTTGCATCCATCAACAAGGCTTATTTACGACAATGCGGGCGCGGGGCAAGGCGACGACACGGTAAAATAGTCATCAAAACAATTGCCTAGTAAGGCTATTTGGCCATTCTATTTGCAAGCTGTCGATTTGGCAGCTTGCAGTAGTAGTAGTAGTAATTTGGCCTAACTAATCGAAATTTTATTTAGGCTTTTTGGCGTTCTGCAAAGAGACATTATGCTGCAACATGTTCCAATTCCTGTGTGTGCGTGTGTGTATATGTGTGTAGTTTTAGTGTTGTTTCAGCGTAACCTGCCCACTATACGCCAGTTAGGGTAACAGCCCCCCGGGCGGATTAGTTGTTAGACGTCCAGGTGGTTTTGTTCGGTTCAAACTTTTGTTATTGCGCTGATGTCGTTGAAGCGGCAAGCGGCAACGGTGGGCGTTGCAATTTAGCTTGTCCTTGTTTTCCATTCGAAACAAGAAAGAGCCAGCTGTGTGATTGTGACCATGGCGATAAAGCGGACAGATGAGCCGATGATATTAAGAGTCGTTCGGCAAGAACAGAAGATGTGTTCGGCATTAAGGGACGAATTGTTGATAACAACACACATCGAAATCCGAGATAGCTAACTGCAGATTACGCTGTCCAGTCTCGTAAGCGCACTTCTGAACAAAAAAAGGAAACCACAGAGAGAGCGAGAACGACTGGACTGCGTGTAGGGTCAAGCGAGCCAAATAGCCTTCATCGGTCGAGCCACTCCCACGTCAGGCAGTTCCTGGTCGAGGGTTCGGAGTGAAGGTGGTTCTTGGTAGCTTTAGCAGACCTATACAATATTTTGGCCGTTGTTGGTGCAGTGAAATCATGCATATCTGCCTCCTTTCAAATAACATCAAAACGTGAAAGTGCACGTGAGTAACCTTAACCTTAATTAGCTAATAACAGTTGGCGGGTCCAGCGTTCTCTTGTGACACTGTGGGAGTTTGGCAGCAGAGACTGATCAATAGAGAGACGTACTCTACGCTGTCGCCGACGTTCAAATCATCATCATCATCATCACGAATATAACAGAATCGAGTAGAAAGAGCCTTTATTTAAAGAATACGGGGTGAGGGAGGCTGATGTGCAAAAAAAACCGCCTTGCTGTGTGTTTATCTTACTTTTTTTTGTGAGAGGGAAAAATGCTTTTACGCACACCCAGAGCGGGTAGTGTGGGACTCGATGCCGATGTTGTTGGCATAATACCCACTAAAAACCTCTCACCTAAATGGCCTCAGGAAGAATGTTATAGTACACGTATGTTATTTTTTATAAAGTTGTCGGTGACGGAAGGTCAATTGCTATTTGGCCTGATACTACATCTCCTACAGAGCCTTTTTTAGAAACATTTTCTCAGCACCCTCAACCATGCCTACATGTTTGCGTACCAACGAAGCTTCCAAGTGGCTGAGCAATATAAAAATCTAAATAACAGCACTTGTATACATAGACGACGAAAGCTCCGTTGGATTCTTACTGATTAAGCATCGTATTACCTTTTAAAATGCACAGACATACGTAGAGTCGACTAATTCTCTAACATGTGCAGAAACGTTACTTACGGGTCTGTGAAGGAACCCTAAGCGTCTTCATCTTGGCGTTTATATACAAGGCCTCAATACGCTGTTGAGCCTCCTTTTTATAAAGAGGCCTGAATCTGTGACATTGCTGTATGACCTTTTAATGATTAGACCTAAAGGTCCAGCAAACAAGTGCTAGTTTTTTCCAAAAGATATAGGGGATGATATGCATGTGGCTGCATTTGGGTTTTAGGCAAATCAGTTTTATTTAAATACCATATTCATTCACCTCGATAGGCGAGTCGCAGTCGATCGCAGGGAGTTGCTAGTTTGGCGCCAAAGAATGCGGACGTGTGTCAACGGAGCTCCGAGGTTTTACGCTTGCTTGGGTGAATACAGACCAGTAAACCTAGAGAGTGGCATACCATAGTGATGTATGAAACTCAGTGACCATTTTGGTGTGTTGTGCGTGGCCGTGAAACGGAGTGGTGAGGAGCTAGTGTGCTGTGAAGTTTAAACAGAACCTTTTTGGTAGAGTGCAGCAAAACGAAACCACCCGCGCAGCGGTAGGAGGACTCGGAACGGTCCGCCGCGGATTTAAATTTGGATTTCTAACGGCTGCACAACTCAAGGACGGTGCCGTCTGTGCGTTCGCCGACCTCCGAGGCTGAGAGACAAGTGACGCAGGCAAGTTGAGATTTCGGCCACTAGGTGGCGCTTCAGTCCGTGCGTGCCCTCGCCCAATGGGCGGTGCTTCCAGGAATTGATCGCGCCCTCTGCTGGCCTCCTGCGACCAGTGTTGAGGCTGTAACACGACAACGGTCCCACCTTATATAGGTACCCGTTGGACCAGACGCTCTAGAAAGTCTCCTGCTTGGTCCACGGAGGGAGGGATTTGGTGGGGAGAGACGGACGGCGCATTAGGGTGTAGGGTTTGAGCGACCTTGACATTGTGTCAAGGTCAGACACGATGAGTTCTCAGGGTGGGGACAATAGGCGAAAAATACCGGCGATATTCGCCCCCTCGGGGCTGACGCAAAGGACGCCAACGCAAGGGAATGGAGGCGAAAGAACGGGAACGACAGAGAGGAGCGAGAGAAGAATGGAAGAGAGCCAACCGAAGAGAGCTCTGGGGGGAGTGTTCATACAGCTCAGAGGATGACAACGGGGAGGATGTGAATACGCAGGTTGTGGTAAAGGGAGACCAAAACTGTGCGGGAAAACAGGCAATGGACAACGAAAGAGAAAACGAGGAGGAAATAGGGAAGAGCGGGAAGATCACGGAAAAGACGTCGAAACAAACCCCGAAGCGAAGACGAAAGACTGAAACACCTGCAGACGCGAGTGATGATGAGGGTAACGAGAACGATGGGGACGTAAAGGATAACGAACCATGGCTGGATTATCTTCAGTCAAAGACTAAGGGCGGAGTCAAAACCGTGCCTGAGTTGCTTGTAAAGGCTTGGCCAATGAGAAGAATTGAGCCTAAAGACGCAGACGGAGCTGCCGAGCAGATGCGCACCTGGTCAAGGTGTTGAGTCACCTAATCGTGCGATACTTGCATACCCAGATGTTCATCAAGTACGCCGTTGAAGAGGTAGGTAAGTTTTCCCTAAAATACAAGCGTCTTTCCAAACAGAGAGACCGTGAGTGGATGGGAAAGCTCGAAGCCGAAAAAAGCGGGTAGAGTCTCTCGAGAGATCGAGCTATCAGAACTCAGGCGGACATTCACGCAGGCTTCAAGCAGCAATGAGGCAGACGCTTTACTAAAGGCTAAGGCCGAGCTCGAGGAAGAAGTCCGAAAGCTTGCTGGGGTGAACAGGGTGCTCGAGCTGCACGGAAACTCACTGTGTTCGAAATATAATCAGAAGCTCGATATGGACCAGATCGAGGCGAGAGAGGCCGAAACGGCTGCAACGATCGACACGGCCTTGGAAGCGGCAACCCGAAACAACGACGTAGAGGATACGGCACGCAGAGTGTTAAAGAGATGGCCAGAGAGATGCTTCAAAAGGGTAAAGCTAACCCATAGGGAGATTGGGAGCCCTAGAGAAGCGCGAGGACTCATTCTGATGAAGGGATCGGAGAGAGACAGAGGACTCATCGAGCATGTGCTTCCTCAGTTTCCCGGTGCGGCAGCGCTGGCCGACCTTAAACCAGGAAAGGTGGCGGCACTTAGATGCAAAAGCGACTTTGAGGTCGTCGGCGACGGCGAGATAGACGAAGCAGGGGAGACGGAGGGAATACACCAGAGTCCCCCGGAGGCGTCACGAACGCTAGTGGCTGGGATGGTCCCCTTGGGGGCGACCTCGGTCGACTTAACTCCGATTATGATAACGGTATCGGTTCATTGAGCTGCAAGAGGTCAGGATTGTATTGTACGTGTACTCTACTCACTCTGGTCATCTGTTGTTACTATTCTGAATCTCATTGGCTAGGTCTTCAATACACACTGTCGATAGCTTCTAATACCGTATATCTCGATGATGCAAGCGCGACACAAAGTAAGGCATGCAATTTTACGCTGCGCCAAACGCATTTGATTTATTACATAATTCGGTGCTTCCACAGGTATTTTCCGCGCAAGTACCCCTCTTCTCTATACGCCTTTAGATCAGGATATGTACAAATGCATCCCACAACCAAGCAGTAGGTTGCTTGATTTCTCAGCAAACGTCTAAGGCTTTTTGTATTTCAGGTTTATTTCGGTCAGAGTCCAACAGCGTGTCACTCGCAGATGCGACACGAACGAAGTGGAACGCGCCAACAAGGCATTGCTCTTGCGTGCGGCGAGACGGCTCGTGATGGTTACCTAGAAGGGCCAAAGCCTATCGTCTACGGAGTTCAGGTTAAAAGGGTTAATGTGCTTATAGCCCCTAGTCTAAACTTATCTTACTAAATTGCAAATAAATCGCCATATACAAGGTAAACGCTCAGACAAACAGACAGGCAGATAATTCTAAAATAAACCGATCGGCTTATCGTCATTCCAATAGAAGCCATCTAGGTCCGTATTTTCTGGGAGGGGGAGAGGGGTAGTTTACTTTTATACAACGTGTTAAGGGGAATAGAGAGAAGAGTTGTGAACACCCAAGTTCCCGCGCGGACCGCAGGTCGAATTAGGCTTTTTGGTAGACTCCTGCATACCCTTAATGTAGATAGGGGGGAGGAGGCACCAGCTGTGGCTGTGACCGAGGCGCTGGGAGACTACACGATCCCTCAGATCCTTGAGGCGTGCTGTGGGTACTCGACTTTGATGTCGACCTCATTGTTAGAACACCGCCCGCGGGTCGAAGCTCACCAAAAGGGACAAACGTCTCAGACCAGACGTGGGCTACCCATACCACTTTCCGGGTAAGGAAGATTAAGGGTAAAACTGCAGCAGAAACGCTCATGAGCGTGCGAAAAAATGCAGACCTCAGAGCGGCGGGCGTGATATTGGCCGCGCGCGGAGGATTAGCCACAACTGAAAGTGGGGACGTTCTCGTTAGAGTGACCGCACAAAGGCATATCCACAGGCACATTTGCTGAGACGCTAGCACGATCGATCAACACAAAGGTTGATTGCCGAGACTCTGGGGGACCGCCAAAGACGATCGTACTGCGAGATGTGGACCCGCTTGCGGACAGCGACAGCATCGAAAAAACGATCAGGCGAGAGTTGAGCATGCCGGCAGATATGCGCATGCGCACAAAAGACCCGCGGTCGGGCAGGACAGGGCGATATCAGTGTCTTATCGTTCTCCCCACTGCGGCGGCAAAAAGACTAGTCGACATAAAGCACCTGCAGATCGGTAACACCACGTGCCGGGCAGAGGATTGGTTTAGCGTACCAACATGCTTTAAATGCCAGAAGCAAGGCCGCATAGCTACAGACTGTCAGGAGGAGAAAGCGCGAGGCAGACGCTGTTACCGGTGCGGCGACGTCGGGCACCTCCTTAGTGCGTGCACTAGCGAAACCGGGCATTGCTTTATCTGCAAAGTCGACGGGCACTCGGCTTCGTCAAGCAACTGTCCAGTGCTGGCAAAAAAACTTGAGGAGCTGAAAGAGGCTGCTCGTAAGAGTAACCTCAAGAAGTTCGAGGGTGAAAGGAAGCGGAGAGAAGCATCCGAGCAGGAGGCTAGGGCGCCCCAAGAAGCGGCCGAAAAAAAGCGACAGCGCAAAGAAGCTAAACAATTGACTACTGACAGCGAGGGTTACAGCAGGAGAGGGCGTGCTGCCATCAGCGCCGCTGTCGCTGGTGCCGCAGCCAAGGGAGGGGAAGTCAATGGTACTTCTAATGATTAGAATACTTCAGGTGAACCTCAACCGGTGCAGAGCTGCGCACGACCTGCTTGAGGAGACGGTCCGGGAGAGGGGCATATCATTGTGCCTCCTTTCGGGACCGATCAAGAAGCGAATGAGAAAGAAGAGCTCTATAAATACCGATAAACGCATCGATGCGGCACCTGGTGGACAGGAGAGGACCACGCCAAATGGGCAGTACGGGCTCAGGAGAGTGGCGGAAGTGGCTTTGCGTGGGTGGAATTAGACGGGGTGGGTGTTCTCTGCTCGTGCTATTTTTTAATAGGGAGATACAGGAGTTTCAGGCTTTCCTGGGTCAACTAGGCCGTAGCTTAGGCATGCACGAAGGAAAACCATTGATTGTTACCGGGGACTTCAACTCGGCCATAACTGCATGGGGTACTCGTAAAACTTCGGAAAGAGGACAAATCTTACTGGAATGAATGGCAGAGCAGGGGCTTATGGCTGTCAACGACGGAGACGTTCCGACGTTCTCACGGGCAGGGAGGGAATCGAAAACAAGGGATTTCGTTGTGCTCGTCTTCCTGGACGTCAAGAATGCCTTCAGCTCGATGAGCTGGGAGGTGGCCATAGGCGCAATGAGGTGCAAGGGCATTTCACCATACATTCGCCGGATAATTTCGTCCTATTTATCGGAAAGAAGGCTGTGGGCCGGCGGCCAGGAGTATGAGATCTCTGCGGGGGTTCCTCAGGGGTCGGTCTTAGGGCCGATTCTGTGGAACATAGCCTATGACGGAGTCCTCGAGCTGCCGGACCTACCGGCGGATGTTGAGATGGTAGCCTATGCCGATGACTTGGCGCTGGTTATCACGGCACTGGAAACTGGGGCCATGGAGTATGCGCTAATGAAGCCTTGGAGCAGGTGGCAGAGTGGATGGAAGACCATTCTATAAGACTGGCCCCGCACAAGACGGAAGCAATGTACCTTACAGGCAAGAAGAAAACCCGGAACATCCGCCTGCGTCTAAACGGTCATCCCGTCATGCTTGCTCGGGCAGCAAAGTATCTCGGAGTGGTGCTCGACAAAAGTCTCAATAGATCGGCGCATATCCAGCATGTGGCTGGTAAAGCCCACAAGGTCGCTGCCGGCCTGGCGCAGAGTCGGCGGCTGCACAGAAGGCAGGCGGCGCCTGCTGGCCAGTGTAGCAGAGTCGGTAGCGCTATACGCGGCTCCAGTGTGAGCAGACATGGCGCTGAGAACACAAAGAAACAGGAAAGCGCTTCCATCGTCACAGCGGCCGGTAGCCATTCGTGTCTGCCGGGCTTACCGCACGGTGTCGACCGCGGCCCTCTTGGTTCTGTCTAAGATGCTGCCATAGGATCTGCTGGCAAGTGAACATCCCTGACCTGAAGGCGTGGTACGACTGCAATCACGGTGAGCTGTCTTATGGTATGACACAGGTGCTGACCGGGCACGGCCAGTTCCAAACGTACATGGTAAGAATTAACGAGTGTCAACATCTGCGCGGTATGCAGATCGGGTGAGACGGACGATGTCGAGCACACAGTTCTGCGGTGTCCGGCCCTCCAAGAAGCCAAAGACGCGGGTACGACCACCGTGAGAGGAAAGACGATCAAGAAGGTTGTAGCACACATGCTGACTTTGGCGAAGGCGTGGAGGAAGTCCTGTGCCTTCTTCGAGACTATCATGTCCTTAAAGGTGGTCAAGGAAACTGCCAGGAGAGCTCGTTCCAACAATAGCCCCCGATCCAGTCGAGAGAAAGCGCCCGTAGGTGACAGGGAACAAAGGGGAAATAGACAGCCAAGGCGAACCAGCCTTGGGATTAGGCAGGGACAGCCAGGGACGCTCCAGGCGATGACTCTCGACGCATCCCCAGGTGGCGGAGCTGTGGAAGGCGTTAACGGTCTGGCGGACGCGTCTGAGCTGCACCAAGGCAGACATGAGACGATGGATGATGCTAGATTGGAGTAGAATGTAGGAGTTGGTGCAACACCACTTCTATGGATTCGAAGCAATGCCTACGCAGTTACCGATCCCTGGGGGTGGGGGGAAGCGGGTTTACTGGGTTTGCGAGTCCCAGGCTGGGGAGGCGCATGTCCATCTGGATTCCCGTAATCCCCCAAATTAATACTGAGAGGTTTCAGCAGTAAAAAAAATCGATCGCAGGGTCAATTGACGTTATCTCGGATAACGCGTAATTTTTTCGAACAGGTTGAACAATGATGAGAAAATATGTTATCGTTCAGCGTTGTCTTCATCTATCAGCGCCCAGGCGAGTCTGAGTGGTGATTAGGGTTGATGGCGATTTATTGTTTTGGAGGTGCAAGCTGGCGTAGCTTAAAAAGGAAAGGTTTTCTTTTAATACTGTTAAAAATATATATGTATATACTCTTTTAAAGGGGTTAAAGACAAACATATATAAAGCTCACTGGTTAGTCTGGGAATAGATGGCTCTTAAATCCATTACGTATTATTGGTATCTGTGTATTTTAGTGTACGTAGGAAACAGTTGACCTGGCTGAGGTAAACATTAGAAGAAGTAGCGAAACACCTCTCGTCTTCTAGCTTCAGACTCCTAGTCAGGATAAAAGCGTCTACCTTTTTCCGGGTTCTTGCACATGATCTCTATCGTGAGTACCTAGCCCTCTCCTCGACCCGTTTGCGCCAGTGTTCTATTCGGCAAGTTGGTCCAACCTGTTTGCTCCCGTTGACCTTACAGCCAGTGCTGTCTGCGCTTCGACTAACTTTCCTGTATATATATGTATCAGTGAAAGGATTACGTTAGTCAAGCATAGGTGTGTTTTGTCGCTTTCTGCCTCCATATATGAAGTGATGAGTGAGGACAGTGGCACCTCTCAATACGGTGAGTTCAATACACATATTGGTACGGTCCGTTTTTGTTAGGGAGGGTTTCGGGAACCAATGGTGCACGTGTCTTGCTACTAGCCTACGTGTTCCGGTCCTTGCTTGAAATGTAACTATCTTGACAAGTACTGAAAAAAGAGCACAGTTCAAAGTTACGCGTGTATTGCCAGTGCCGTTGATCTAGCGGCTAATGTAGATAGAGTGTCCGCAAGTACATAGACAGAAAGCCCGCTACAACGTCCACCAATGCGCTATATCCAACCGCCAGCCCTTCAAAACATCGATAAGGGCGCCCGTCTACTGCACAGTGACAAGTAACCATTCCCTTCTGTTTCGAGCTAACCTCGAACTGGTTTCTAACAACGTCTCATTAAATTTGGTCGTTTAGCGTTCCGCTGTGAGGTCATCTAGCGCCACCCACTTCAACGTACCGGGCAAGATTGATTAGCAGCCATCAATGCGACTGCAGTGTGCCGCTCATTTCGTCTCCACGTCCATACGTTCTTATGATAGCAACGCTGCCTGTCTGAGGCCGTCCTTCTAGCTTCTGAGGCCACAGAGGCCCCACCCATCAAATTGAACTAGCCGTTGTCTTGTACCATCAGTGGCAGGGACGGCGATAGTATGTATAGCGACTCTGTTGCCACAGAAAGTGGCACACTGAGTGGTGCATCCCGCACTAACTTCTGTGCGATCGCTCACCGCTGATATGCCCATTGAGGACTTTTTAAACAAGCAACTGTAACTGTAATAGAGGACACACATGGCACTACTGAAGTTTCTTGAGCGTGAAACTGCTGTTGTATGCGATACCGTCATTGGCTTTTCCTGGCTATACTCATTCGAGTTCGGTCAGAGCCCGCAGATGCGGCCATACAGCGTTCCTTTATATCCAGGTTAGCCTTGAGGTTCTCACTGAGCTTCAATTATCTTTTATGGAAAAATTATCTTTCTCGACAGCATGCATCTATCAAGGACTCTATAGATTTTCGAGCTTTTGTCTTTGATACCTCAGGGCTCAGGTAAAGTTAGTGAGAGAGTTTTTACTAAGGTATGCAAGTGTTTCCGTTAAACGCTGCCGACGGCATGCCCAGCAACAGCTCGAGATTTCCGGAAATACTTATTATAATTTATAAATATACCCTAAAAGAAATGTTACTGACTTCAATATCTAAGAATAAATTATTGAATAGGTTTAATTAAAAATTAAAAATGTCAAGAACGAAATAAAGAAGTGTTATGTAATGTCTTTTGTTATTTCTCTTTTACTATAATTAATAATCTTGGGTAAAACGTTTTGGATTGTTGTCTTTAATTAAAGTTATTTCATATACTTGCTGTTGCCTGTCATTCCCCTTTTTATCGCTGAGTTGTCTCATCTACTCCGTAAAATTGAATCAAATCTACCGGGGTGTCGCTAGTTGGATCCCTGCTACAGATCGAATTTTTTGGAGCGATTCTCATTGAGAATAGATAGTAAAACATACGGCTGACAGTTAACGGCCATGATGCTACAAGAACTGTTGGGGCAACCCTAAGTATATCAACATGTCCGTTTATTCTGCCGTTCTGGGCGCCCCTAATGAAAAAAGTGACATGTTTAATTAGGTATACATATGAAATGCCTTTCTATAAAAATATTTCTATATGTAATAGTACGAATAATAACAGGTACTACTACAGCTTGTAAGCTTAAATCTAAATAACCGTTCCCTTGATGTGCGAACAAATAGTCGTAATTGTCAAATAATGCTTGAACACCCAAGCTTTCCTCCACCTTTAATTGGTAAATGAAGACGTTTATATATATATATATATATATATATATATATATATGTAGATAGAGAGAGAGAGAAAAACGACCCCAGTAAGGCATGGTGCATTTCCTAGCCACTACGCCAGCATTATCCAATTTGTATGACTCTGCAGCGCTATTTGCAAGTGTCGGCGCTCTTGAAGGATGTATTCGAAGAGCGTCGTGACGGCCAATCTATGTGAATAACAGGATACCAGCCAAGCATGCTGCACAACGATGAGAGCTATAATACGCTTTCCACATTTGTCGAACCTATCATAAGCGAAAAAAAGAATGGGCAAAGAGGAAAGTCAATCGGTCTCGCCGCAATAATAGCAGGACGTGAACCAAACGACGAGTGACTTAAGAGGCGACATACAAAACATACTTTAGAGATGCAAAGCTTCCCTGAACCGAGTAGCAGCAGTTCCAGTAGGTTGTGGATTCGGCAACGTGCGGATGAGGAGAGGCTTAGTGGGTAGTATTACGACTCATCTGGCGGTCTTTGCCCCCACAGGACGGGGGTGGTCAAGGGAAGGAATACTCTGCATCGTTGGCTGCGCACCGAGCGTACGGCCCATGCTTGCACACGTTAGGGCCACGTTAGAATATGTTGCATGTGGAGATTGTACAAATTAGGAAACGCTGTCTACTTGGCTGGATCGTATGGCTGGGTCGGACCGACCTTAGGCATGAGCTAGCACGCCTGCCAAAAGATAGATTATTTCTTTCCCCTCAACGCACAGCAAGTCTAACCTCCAACCGACTGACTCACTGACTCGATGACTTCCCCAGCGGCGATGCTCACATCCGCTTGATGCCGCGCTCACATCGTACCAAATATCCGTATTTGCTAGGCGTCTACCGTTACAAATATTTGCCCCTGGTTCTATTGCACTTATCATCCTTTCGCTCTTCATCTCTCCCTTCATATATATATATATATATATATATATATATACATCACAAATGTATATTTTGCTACACTTAAGTAAATGATGATGATTATATATATATATATATATATATATATATATATATATATAATTATTTTTTTATGAGACCTTCTTCTCCGTACGACAAATTTATTTAAGTTCAATAATTCTTCATTGAGCTTAAAGTTTCCATTATTACATAAATTCAAACAATTATAACTATTCAGGTAATTCTGCAGAAAAAGGCTATCGCCCGTCTCTTAATATATATATATATATATATATATATATATATATATATATATATATATATATATATTGAATGACACAAAGTAACCGCCATTCAACTTTTAAGTCAATCTATAAAATAAACGAGTAACCCGATTTTATTTATTTAACAAAAGTACTTTCCTTATCTCTGAAACAGACTATCGATTTTTATGTCACATAATGTTTTTTGTAGCGGCGGTGGCTTAGGCGGTTAATGCACCGTTCGAAACGGGGCGTTGCCATGGCGACCATGGTTAGCAAAACAATCGCAGGTTCGAGCCCCGGTCTTGCTGGTTGTATTTGTTGGACGTGGCTGGCATTACCCTGCTGCCAAATACCTGTGCTGGAGAAAGCCTATATAAATCCAGTACGAGAACGCGATGACGATAGATGCATTTAAACGATATCGTGCCACAGGCAACTTAGCCCAATAGAAGCGTCTAAAGTGTGGTTCTTAGAGCGTAAAATTCCTCATGGTATACACACGCGTGTGTTTACTGCCTCTAGTAGAGTGCAACTCTTTGTCTGTAGATAGTTCTGCAGACATCTTAATAGGTGGTAGCCCGGCTTTGCAATATCCGACACTCATTGGACATCGCACCATTTTACAGTAAAAGTTGCAGTTTGCAGTAAAAGCGATGTTAACTCAACTGAAAAAATTTGTGGTGCTCGATGCCATGCCTATCCCACCAAGCAGAGCAATTTTATGCGCGCATGGCTTAGCCTCGTTGGCGTCTTTTAGAGAAGTTGTCCTGAGACGCACCAGGATCTTCCACCGTTCACATTGTCTTTCATTGTTGTTGTTGTAAAAGACACATTTTTCGTTACACGTAGCGGGACCCATCAGGTGTGCAAGTGTATTTGGGGATTCAGACACAAGAGTTGCTTAAATATCATATTCATTAAACTCAACAGGTGATCTGCGGTAGATCGTAGGATCACATTAAGTTGACACGAATGAGAGGGAAGTTACTGGAAGAGCGTTGCGGGAGTAACTATGACTCTCTTACCGGCCTGGTCTGCTGGTGCGCGACTTCCGCGCGCTGCGGAGACCTTCACGAGCCACTATGTAAGCTAGTCAGACGGTACAAACTCCCAAAACTGACACTCCCGTGTTTTAACAACTAACCGGGGGGCAAGGCATACGATAGATTTGGGTGTCAACGAATTTATATTGTCATCCTGTCGTGGCCCATTCGAGGGCTGTTAAGGCTACTGCCAATA
Source organism: Dermanyssus gallinae (assembly GCA_003439945.1). Lineage (NCBI taxonomy): Eukaryota > Metazoa > Arthropoda > Arachnida > Mesostigmata > Dermanyssidae > Dermanyssus > Dermanyssus gallinae. The sequence goes on from QVRM01000839.1 coordinate 36,527, forward strand.
CGGGGGGCTAGTGCTGCATAGAAGTCCCCCGGGCCGGACGGTTAATGCCCCGAGAGACACTCGGTGGTACCGTTCCGGGACGCCTGCTGCCTTGGCTTAATAGGCAAAATGAGCGAGAAGTGGCCACACGAACGCAGACCACCGGTCGAGAGGACCTTCTGGCCCCGTATTTACGGGGTAACCCCTGCTCTGGAGTGGTCCAATGCCCTTCGGGGAGAAGGTATATTCCGGGGTGTAACGCGGAATCGCGAGGTGAACGAGTCTAATCGGTACGGTGGAGTAGTGTGGTACCCCCATTCCAAACCTCGATAGGGGGGAGGGTGGGGGATCTGCTGGCCTGTCAATTCGGGCTGGTAGGCACTCCCGTTCGGGTCCGCGCGTATTAAATCGCGGTTAAAGGGCGGGAGTGTAAGTATTTCTCTCTTTTGGTTGACACGAATGAGAGGGAAGTTACTGGAAGAGCGTTGATGAACAAAGATGGCAAATGAGATGCTATGAGTTCAACCTTTTCGTCTCGTCTGTTGATGCCGTGTGCGAGTGCGAGATTCCAGGGTTGGTGGAGATTTGTTGCAGGTAAGGCGCGAGATGGCGTGGCGGAATAGAAGTCGGCGCAAATTTGCGAGCTTCTTGTCGACTACATTAAGAGTGACGGCTTCGATCCAAAAATGACATTTGCACGGTTTGAACTTATTATGCATCTTGTTACGGAAACCTTATTCTTCAAAAGTTCTTCTTCCCATTGACTCAGTAGTGAAGGTTTTGTCGCAGTAGCCCAATCGACTCGAGGTGGATAGAAGTCGCTAATGATCGTTACGAATCCATCAAGCTGATATTAGGAAATGATCTCGGCATCTCAGCATTTGCGTGCGACAGAGACAGAATTCTATGACGGATGAATTCGATACATAGAAGCAGCAGAAGCCAAACTGGTTGAAGTCTAGTAGACCGACTGCGATGTATTTACCAGGTGTATCACACGATACAGATATAACATTTAGGCATCCGTTTTTTTAGTCTGGTGAACGAGGTCTTGCAGATAAAAGTGAAATCAACGTCGTTAGGTACACTGTATAATATAATACAGTCAATAGCACATTGTTTTGCTGCTAAACGAGTGTCTACATGAATACAGTTTAAACGTCTTCCATTTATTCTTAGGTTGCCTCGCTTACGCATCGTTTGGGGGCTCATGGTCTTGACTGTCGCTGTTAGTGACAACAGCAGCAACACCATCACACCAATCGCATACTGTGTAGATTGTGAATAGAGCAAAGTCGGGTATGACGTTCTGATGGATGTCTGAGACCGTGACGCCAGGGGCAACCCCGGAGATGATACGTTTCTCCTGCTGTTGCGGGCAACGGTGGGAATAGCATTATCGAGTCGCAGAGACTATGCCGAATATAATAATAATAATAATAATAATAATAATAATATTAATAACAACAACAACAACAACAACAACAACAACAACAACAACAACAACAACAACAACAACAACAACAACAACAACAACAACAGCAACAACAACAACAACAACAACAACAACGACAACAACAACGACAACAACGCGATAATTGCTCTCAGAGCGTTTGCGGTTGATCGAACGCGCGATCGCTTCCTGCTACGAGTGTTCACAAACACAGCAGCTGCAGCAGCTTCTGTTAGCAGTGGTGCGTCTGTCTACGCTGAGAGCGCGCCAGACTCCGATGAGGCGGTGGTACGTGATCGATTAATGTCAGTCACGCGGTTGAGCGCGCCAGAGTTCTGAGAGGCTTGACCGATCGAAGCATGGTTGGCGTGGCCTGAAGCGATCGTAGCGAGGCTAATACACGGAAGGCGGCCCTGACTTCGGGATTGCACCACGTTGACCAAGCGCTATGTTGGTCAGATCTCCAGTAGTTCTCCCAATTACCATTGAATAGTTACCAGCAGGAGGCTTTTACTTGCACACCGTGCTCCCCCGTATTAGCAGTTGTTGCATCACTGAATCATTTAGGATGCCCGTTCACACGCTAACCGAGCGAGCAGAATCTGATCTATTTTGCTGGCAGAGGTAGACTCGTGGTGAAATACACAAATAAACGAGACCATTTCAAGATGGAAATGCAGGCAATATACAGTCGAAATAAGCAGCAGCAGGAAATCCCAAATACAGTTAGCATACCGCACACAGGGGCAGACATAAATGAGCGCAAACGTGCAAAGCTCTATGTTACTGCGAGTGAGGACGCACAACATAACGTTGAGAGGGTGCAGAGATATAGAGCTGTCAGAGGCCCAACATTAGAACCAAATGTTAGAAAGGACCTGGTCGCTATTACAATGAAGAGGTTGTCCCAATGAAAAGCAAATACTCAGTAGGTATTGAAGTACCTAAATCGATGTATAATCGATTTTATGGATGCGTAGGTAACATATATGCTGCCGCTCTAAGCGCTCCTGATATAAAAGGGTGACATGCGTGTTTAGGTATACAAGTTAAGCGAATAATAAATCAATCAATCAAACGTGAGGTGGCGCAGAGGGGCTGATCAAAACTGACCGGCTTGAGTGGAGTGGTCACAAAATATATGATGGGTGCTCAAATGAAAAGTTAGAAGCGACAATATGTGCATAATTGAAGTAATCACCAGAGACCTGAGCATAATTATCCCACCCACGTTTTTACGAGCCGAATAATTCTCTATTCCTAGAATTATTCCGACTATGACGGAAAAGCTAGTCCCTCACTGTGGTCGCCCGAGGTTCGCTGAGCTATTTCAGAGCCCACTGCGAGCACATCTTCGGGTAACCCAACCTATCGTGCACAATTATTCACACTGTTGCAACGCTGGTACCCACCATGCCCACTGCCAACGTTCGCATTGTGGCACGCCGATGACTTGTCACCAGATCGTTCACCTTGTCGATGCATTCGGTTCTCATTACCTTGTCATATATCAGCAAGCTTTCACCTAGTGAGCCGACTGCTATACGCTGGCCGACATGTGCGCGCTTCTCTTTCACAACTTTTTACGAGGAGTGAAGTGCGGATCTTTATGAAAGATGTAACCAGAGCCGAGCACAGCTCCACACTGAATGTGGCTGTCGTGGAAGTTCGTCATGCTAAAGTGGATGCGCATGTCGAGGTACTTAGCGGTGCTTACGAACTAGAAATGTTGCCGCTGTTGGGCGACGGCATCGGATCGGGGGCTAGTTGGGGGCTAATTAAATCAAATTTCATCACACTAGTTCGCTTCGCGCTTGAATCTGCCCCTCTTTCAGCCGAAGTGTCGCAGCAGACGCTGCAAAGCCTTTTATGTCAAACAAGTGAAACAAAGTTTGCCGTGCAGAGTGAGGCCTAAGAACGTCGGCCTGCGGCATTGAATAGCTTCTTCGCGCGCTACTCGAGTGGCTCATTGTTTCTACGTAAAATGGAAGCTCATCATTTTCGAAGAAGCCTATTAAGCGCCTCCGTCAACCCACAGTTGTTATCTATTGTTGTACGCTAAAGGCTGTCGGCTACTTCTTGTTAATAAATATTGCCCTCCACCAGCTCGGAATTTCTTTTCAGGTGGGTATGCGTCATAGTCGTCGACTATTATTTCTTCTTGCTGGTGGTCTCTTATTCAGACTACGGTGAAAACCAGCGTGTCAAACACTGGCTCTGAGAACAGAATCCCCAGTGACAGCTCGATATTTGTGAAAATATATATTACATTTAATAAATATGCCTTAAACGAAATGCTACTGACGTCCGCATGTAAGAATAAATTACTAGGTAAGCTTGGTTTGTTTAATTCATAATTGTCCATGCACTGTTGTTTCTCCCTGAGAGATATATACTAATGATGGCACGACAAATGACAACATTTCAATACATTTAATTTGCGTTTGTTCAGTATCTTGTCTATACAACAAATAAAAATGTCAAAACGAATACAAATAAATTTCATTTAACCTAAACATCTTTTTGGCTATTATATTCCAGTTATTCATATACTTTTCATTCAGCGATGATAATTAAGAATAGATGATAAACCATACCGCTAAGAGTCAGCGACATGCTGCCACAAGGAATGTTGGGGAAACCCTTGAAATCTCAACATGGCCGCTTAGCTGCCGCTCTAGGTTACTTTGCTACTGGAAAATTGTGATGGCTAAAACACGCTTTTCACTGTTATCGAAGCTATCATGAAGGAAACGAGGAATATTAACTAAAATAAATAAACTACTTATATGAACTATAATAATTGGATTCTTTATATTAGGTATAACAATTAAATTATATGATATCGCCAACCGGCAAGGAGAACCAAACAGCAAGTAATACAAGGGGCAAGCAACTAAATGAATATATATATGCTTTAGAAGTGCAACGCGCGCAAAAAACCGAAGCAGTTCTAATAAGCTGCGCATCCGTGGAAATGCCTAGTGGGTATTACGACCCATCGGGGGCCTGTTCCGCCACAGCAGGGATGGTCAAGGGAAAGAATACCCTGCATCGGTGGCTGCGTATTGGGCGTAGGGCCGCTCACGCTTGCACAAGTCAGGACCTAGAATATGTTACATATGGAGAACGTGCATATTAGGAAACGGCTTCGACTTGGCTAGATCCTCTAGCTGGGTCAGACAGACGTCAGGTATGAATCACCAATCCTGCCGGAAGATAGATTATTTCCTTCCGCTCGGCCAACATCACGTCTAACCTCCGACCGACTGAGGAACTCGTTGACTTCTCCAGCAGTGGCGCCCATATCCGCTTGATGCCGCTCTCACATCGTACCATCGTATCCGTATTTGCAAACATATTGACCTTCACAGATATTTGCTCCTTGTTCCCTTGTATTTATCTCTCTGTCTCTCTTTCTCTATTAAAAAAAAATATATATATATATTATTTTTATAGATAACTTATATCACGATCATTAATGTGTAGCAAAATATACATTTAGAATGTACGAACGTGTACACGGCCTCCTCGGGGTAAAACTCAAGGCATTAAGATCTGGCTTGGGCTGGTTTACCTAGACAGGGTTCCTCTTACCAAGGCGGCATTCCCTTTGAACATCTAATGACTGACGTTGCAGCAAATACCCTCCGCCCTCTTATCCCCTGAGGCAAGTGCCAACCTTAACTTGACATAATTGAGCCAGTTCTTTGTAAGCAAACCAGTTACTCAAATCTTCCTATCGTCTTTACGGAACTACTTGTAGCCTTACTTGGTTGGCAGGCGAAATTGTTTGGTCCCATAGGCTGCTCCATCAAACGTCGTTTGCGAGTTTAGATCCAGAATCAGAAGGGATCTGCGGGAAAGCTCTACAGAATGCAATTGCAACATCTTGAGTCCGATCCAGCGTGGGCTAGTTCGCGATGACCCGGGAGTCCGAGACAGACGCCACTAAACGCCACGCCGAACGCAAGGAGGCAATATATACTGCGACTGAAAAGGAAGCTTAAGGAGGCCCAGTCTAACTCTGGCTACCGGTAAGGAGACCCGAACTAGGGGGTCGTCTCGCAACCACAGATTGAGTATAGATTCCCACGCGAAGTCCAGCTTCAAGGTGATTCTCTCCATGTAAGCCGAGAAGTTAAATTTCTAAACAGGTGTATACATATATATATATATATATATATATATATATATATATATATATATATACAAGGTCATTAATATCAATATGTACTTATTTCGAGGTTTGGTAGAGCATGGAAGTTCTTTTCCCGGTGGAAGGAGGGGGCGAAAACGTCTTGTTTAGGAAAGAGAGTAATATTTATAAAAGTAGTTATTCTGCCTTTTTTCTCCTACATAGTTGTGCAACATTTAGGTTTGCGGGAGAACCAGTCAACACATGAAGGAACCGATTATACCGGCGTGTTCATAAATTTCACTCTCTCTTCCAAACAAGACGGTTCCGGCCCTCCTTTCATTGGGAAAACTTATTTTCGTGCCGAATTCTACCAAACCTTAAAATAAGTACATATTGATATGAATGACCTTGTATATATATATGTATCTGGTGGTTAAAGAGATATGCCTGGAAGGGACAACATGGGCAGTTATGGGGTATACAGAGCATCACACAACACGGAAAAGAGGATGAGCAGCTAATTCAAAGAGTACATAAAGTAATTAGGTAATATCAGGAGGGGTGATATGTCTGGAAGATTGGCGTGCACATATCGAATAGCTGGATGGACGAGAAGACAGAGCAGGCAGGAGACTGATACAACTAGTAGAGTCAAACGGGGTTCAAATTTTAAATTTGGACCTGCGGATAGAAGGAAGATATACGTACACACAGGGAGATAAAATATCATGCGTAGATTATGTATTGATGAATGGTAAACTAGATAAATGGGTAGAGGAAATCAGGATAGATGAAGAGAAAACATACAATATTGAAAGTAATCCAAATGAAATAGTTGGATAAATACAAATGGGCGCAGATAGTAGAATACATAAAACAGCTCTTAGCGGTACGTGGGGAAAGGCTGGTAGACAAGATGCATAGGAACATTAAGGACGCATACGACAATTGCTGTATGATAGAAAAGGAAGTTCAAAAGGAAGGAGGACGAAGATGGCGGAGTGGTCAAATAAATAGAGCAATATTGGAGCAGAAGAGATAGAATAAAAAGCATAGAAAGGTAATGGAAAAGGTCACAGATAAGGCAGACAATTATTGGGCAAATTCTTCTTCCCAAGGAGAGGGTAGATAATAGCGATTTACAAAATCGGCGACCAATCACAATTACACCTATAACGTCTCGAATATTTATGCAGGTGATTAAGAGTAGAGTACAGAGTGTTCTAGAGATACATGAGATAATAGGAGAACGGCAGTGTGTATTTAGGAAAGGGTATAGGCTATATGATTATATTGTTTTTAGGTCAGGTTGTGGAAGTACCAAGAATGCAGAAACAACGGCGAGTGACAGGGTCTTTAGATCTTAAAAATGCATATGATATGGTGGATAGAACAAAGTTGTACCAGAACCAAGCAAGATAGCTTAGTAGCAAATCCTTTGCCTTGCATTCGGGAGGCCTGGGTTCGAGAGCCTGGCCGGCCACTCTTAAATTGATTTTAATGGTTCCTAATTTAGACAAGGTACACGGGCATTAGCCTTTTAGAACAACTTAAAAAATATGTTGGAGGAAGGTTTTGAGAGAAGCTGGGTGAAGTTACTAGAATAAATTTACTGGAATAACACATTTCGATTAATAATGATAGCAGCCGAACAATTCAAAGGAATTATACTATAAAAGTCAGTACAAGTATCTTGGGGTGACGATGACTACAGGGGTCAATTATTAAGAGAAAGAATATTGCGAAGAAACAAGGCTAAAAAAGGAAGAAATGCAGTAAGGTGGAAAAGCCTCTGGGGATTTAATAAATATATAGTAATAATGGATATATAAGAGGCCATGTATGTACCAGAATTGACCTTTGCTAATGCCTCCCTGGTCTACAGCGCGGGGTTAAGGAAGAAATTAGAAAAAATACAAAGAGAAGTGATAAGATCTGCAATGGGTTTTAATTGCGCCAGGAAGTTTTTTGAGGGGGAAGGGAGGATGCCAAAATATATGCAAAAAAAGCACAAATTAAACTAAGATTTAGTGTTAAGATTACAAATGTCACAAATAAAAGATGGGTTAAACGGATGCAGCTGGTGATGACGGCTTTAAGTACCAAAACAAAGTGGGATCGCAGAGTAGAGTTCGCAGCTAGGGAGATTGGGTATAAGAGTTAACAATGGGCAAGAGCGAGGGTATCGGAGAAAATTGTGAAATCGTGGGAAAGGCAGGTTTTATACAGGCAAATAATGAAAATTGGCTCCAGGTCAAGTTTGACAGGTATATATAGAAAGGAAAAGCAGGAAAGGGGCGGGGTAGATTGGTATACGATAATTCAAGAGCAAGTGGGCTATTGGCAGATGCCAGGGCAGGGATGTTGAATACAAGGATACAAATAACTAAATATAGGTAGGGACAATACATACCCGAATAATCAATCAACCCTATGTATATATATATAAGAGTCGTTCGGCTTCTAGTACTTTAACGTTCTAGTACTTTGAATTTTGTACGCGATACCGGAAGACGCTAGACCGCTTTAAAAAGTGATTACAGGAGGCAACTCATAGGTATATAGTTGCGACATCGAGACCAAAACTTCCAAGTGGTGCAGGAAGAAGAAATTCTGGCAGAGCAGATCCTACAATAAGGTAATGTTTACCGTTTTTCTCGACTACAATGAATCATCTTCCACGAAGTTTTGCCAGCTAGTCTCACGTTCAATAAGAAATACCGCTGCAACATTTTAAGATATTTGCGGGAGAACGTCTGACGCAAATGGCTTGAACTCTAAGCAAACAACTCGTGTACATCACGACAGCGCACCGGCGCACATATCGTTACTGATTTCGAATTATTTAATTAAAAAAAGGCAAAACAAATTTAATATTATTTTTCTAAATATATATCCGAACTTTTCGATTCGCTCTCGTTTATAATGGGTGAAATTGACAGCAACTGGAATGCTTCAACTTTGAGATCACTTAAAAAAACGAGTTAAACGACTTTATTTATTCAAAAAGTATTTCCCTATTTCTGACCAGACAATCGATTCCCATAGTAAATAATTCGGGTTGCTGCATCCCGAGAAATGTATCCACAATGTAATTACTGATTACGATGAAGTCAATTTCTTTCACTTTAGATAATTCTCAAGACATCTGATTAGGTGGTAGCCCGACGATGCGGTGTCCGATGAGTACGGTAGATGCAACAAGATTTTCCAATCGAAGCTTGCTGTCCTGCGGAGGCAAGATAAAATCACACGCGACTTCGCGTTGGCTTGATGGAAGGTAACGTCCTTCCTACGGAATGCCGGCCATTGGCATTGAATAGTTTCTTCCCACGTTACCCGAGTGCGTCATTGTCTCCGAGTTAAATGAAAGCTTATCATTTTTGAAAAAGCTTATAAAACCTCTTATAAACACCTCCGTCAACCTACAATTATCTCTTATTGTACGCCAAAGCGCTTTTGGTACATTTAGAGTTATCGGAATGGGCCCTCCCCGAGCCATTGCACTGCAAGCACACAAATATTTATGTATATGTATATATGGTGTGGGTTCGTGACCTCAGCGAACACTTCTGGAAGGCACTCCGTTATCGTCGTATAGCTTCACTTGATTTCGACCATCGTCGAGCCAAACATCAACAAAGATGATGACAAAAACTTTGCAACTAGGCAAGAAAGATGAAGATGTATATTATGTGCCCTAGAGTCAATGGCGACAACTTACTTCAAAAAATCACATAGTTCAGATCAATCGAAATGGTATGCCAGCGGACGCCAATGGAGCAGCTGCTTCAAGCTTTCACGCGTCTCAAACGAGCTTCCTTGCAAGCCCGGCACGCTCTTCTATGAAGCTTACATAATGCCAACCACACCACTTTTGCACTACCACAACGGGCATCGTTCATATGAATACCCTAGCGTCTGCAAGACCTCGACGCCACTATCGTTTTATCAAGACAAGAGGAAACAGATACCGAGAACTGGCTATAGGACCTGTCGAAGGCAACACTCCTTCTAAGTTGTTATCGGGTTGCAAGGGGAGATAGACGTCGAAGTGAAGAGACCGTTAGGACAGAAAGATAATAAAAACCTCCGAAAGCTCTAATCACTAAATAACGTAATGAAGCTTTCCTAGATCGCAAAACGGAAATTCTCGGGCTGACGAAGCCAGCTCGATGCTGCACTGCTGGCACACACACACGATCTTCTCGAAGATAGCGCCATATTCTGGTCGGTGCGAAAACGCAGCCATGCGTGACGCATATAAGTATACTGCACCGTGTAAGCTCTTCTTTCATTAGGTAGAAGTTTATCTCTGTACTTTTCATTCTTCCTAATTCTCTCTCTTCTCTCTCTCTCTCTCTCTCTATATATATATATATATATATATATGTTACCCTTCTAAACTCACTGGCTGCCGACTCAGGCCTGCGTTTGCAGTACTGGAAAAATGTATTCCATCTTTTAATTATAAGTTAAGTGCCATATGCTTAGAGCAATGTGTTGTCCGTTGAGTTTACATACAAACAACATAAAAGTACGTACTACTTCAGTCAATATCATACCTTATCGAAAGATATAGTGTATTTTTACGAGTTTTCGTTTTGGTAACATTTTGCTGCGGTGTGAAAGGAATCGTAGATATATAAACACACGCGGCTTCCGGGAACGCAGAGCGATGAGCTAACGTTCCGCCTACCAAAGAACAGCCAATTCATAAGCATTTGTCCTATGTTATAGCTTCTATGTTATCCTGGACCGTCTTACCGACCCAGGATTCTTGAACGCTACCACTTTAAGCGTTAATCAACTTACTTAACAAACAAAGAAACACTTCCAGCTGTGCTGTCGGCTGCTACAGATGCTATGCACTGAATCGACAATTAATTAAATATTTTCAGGCAAATTTTGTTTTCTTGATGAATAACGCTTGTCGAATAAAATGGCAGGATGCTATTTATATCTAATAAGCGTTCAGGTAGAGATCTGCGAGGATTAGTGTAAATCTGACAAGCGTGTCTGCTGTCAGGCGTAAAGCTACATAAATAAGCACAAATTACTTTTCCGTCGCGCGTAACTCTGTATAAAACACACGGCACAACAGACGTGCATCACTTCGTTTTTTCGGTCAACACTGGTGCGCACCCTGGGAGGTCCCGTAAATGCTTGCAGTATGCTAATACCAACGTTGTCGCAGTCTACATAATGAATTCACCCGCTACAACATGAAGCTGGGTGGGGGAGTTACAAAGGGCCCGGTGTTCCGGTGCCTGGGTTACGTAAGCAGCACAGACTAAGAAACGGTGACGCTTCCGGGCCCAGCCGTTTTTGAATCACAAAGCTCTACAATTAGGACTACCTACTGTCTGTGCTGGGTTACTAAAATATTAATTCAGCAGGTTATAGGACAAAATTGGTAGCCTAGAATACGGCCTAAGAATGACCTTTGGGAGACTCTCTTATTTCATTCTTGTGTACACAACTACCGGCCACCGAGCTATGTTAGTGTCGCAAAAGGGCTACATTTGCAGGTGTATGCACCTGCATGAACGTTAATGTCATGATGTTGTAGTCCTGTAGATGGTTCCACTTATGTAGTCGCTTGCGACCTTGCAGCACTATATCGACTAGAGAAAGGATATGTTGTAAATTGAGTAGGACAAAGGCAATGCGATTTTGACGGCGGAAATAAATATGTTGGAGGAGCACACTCCAGCTGAATTTAAAACTTCAATAATTCAATTCGTTTCGCATTTATCCTACCTATATTATTAACTTTTCGGGAATCTACACTTTCCACAAGCTTACAATTGTAGCTTGTTCTTTCAAAACAACATAATTAATGGGAAACAAATTTACGGCAGAAATTACCCCTTTGTTCTAATAAACTTAGAAAATTACGTAAGTTTTGCAAAAGGTGCATTGAAACAATAAGAATAGGCCCACCGTGGCGAAATTTGTTCTCCACGGCTTTCCCGTGAAAATATGAGCACGGGAGAGGTCTTCGAAACATCTTCAGAGTGCTTGTGCAAACTCTGCGGGCTACAGTGTCATTCCTATCTGCTTTAATAATGAAAGGGAGCCCTGAGACCCGTTTTCATTAAACGTATAATATGTAATCTAATTCTAAGTAAAAGAGCTAAGCTTCATTTTACAGTATCATCTTTCCTTGCTATTTACG
>QVRM01000840.1:0-79048 GCA_003439945.1 Dermanyssus gallinae
ATATACGTAGGAGTCGACAATCCCGCAAGTATCATTCAGCTAGCAAATTCAAACATTGAAAACTGGTGTTGTGTTGATAGGGTGCAAATGTGTCTGTTTTTTTTGGAAGGTCTTGGAAATGCATAATGCATAAGCGCTACTGGCAGCTAGTATGGGACTCGCACCCCTAAAACCGATATCCTCCCTACCCCCCAAGGCCCGGGATTGCATTCGCATTACTTTGACAGGGGAGCCTATCTGCTTCCTCTCTTCTCCCTCCCTCACTCCTCCTCTCGACGGTCCCTCAAAGGGACCTGGTCGTAGCGGGCCCGTCTTGCCGCCTCCAGGTTCAGCTTTTTTCTCATGATGTGTCGAGGTAACGTCGACCCTTTGCCCAATTCGTCTCGTCCTTCCTCACAAAAGTCCACCACGTACTGCAAGTCCTTCCCTCAGTTCGGGCGTCGCAGAGGCACCTGCTCCCGCAAGGGCCGCGCAGTGTACGATCGTGTGTTCGACGTCGTCCGCGTCTCCGAGGAGCAGAAGAACGCAGGTGTCAACTGGGGCCTTGTCGATGCGCATCATATATGTCTGGAACTGGTCGTGTCCTGTGAGCACTTGTGTTGTGGTGTACGACAGCTACCCCAACTGCCCACCAGCGCAGATCCGGTATCATTCGGCGAGTCTATTGATTGCCGGCGTCGCCTCGGGATTTTGCCATTCAGTGTTCTACAGTTCCAGTGTCTCGTTGTTGCTCGCGCGAGGTCCCAGTTCCCGTCGAGACGGCGTTCGCTTCTCTCTCTGGCCAGGAGATCCCAAGGTAGCTGGCGGGCCAGTACTATCAAGGCATCCGTAGACACCGTGCGATAGTCCCTGCAGACTCTTATGGCGACTCCCCTCTGCGCGGCTTTGTGTGCGCGCCGGTTGCGCGCCGTTCGGAGAGCAAGGTCTGCCCAGACGGGCGCCGCGTACATCGCTGTTGACTCCGCCACGGTTGCCAGAAGCCGTGTCCGTCTCTCAGACGCCCCTCCCTCTCGCGGAAGGATCCGTGCAAGATTCTGCGCGACCCCAGCGACTTTGCGGGCGATGTGCGCGATATGCGCCGCACTTGTAAGTCCGGTGTCCAGGATGACCCCCAGGTACATTGGCCTCCTTCTGGATTGCTATGGGTTGACCCGAGGGAGTCAGATTGAGCCGCCTCGTGCGCATTCGCCCAATGAGGTAAAGTGCCTCCGTTTTTCTTGGCGCCAGTTGGAGATGATGCCCACGCATCCACTCGGCCACTTTGTCCAGAGCAATATTTGCCAGCTCCTGTAGTTGAGTTTCCCGTCTGGCTGTCACAGCAACGCCAGGCCATCGCCGTATGCTAAGGTTTTTACACCGTCAGCAGACCCTCCATTCGCAAGACTCCGTCGTATGCGATGTTCCAGAGAACCGGCCCAATCGGGATCCCTGCGGGACGCCCGAGCTTAGTTGATACACGCTGTATCCGCTCTAAGAGTCCTTTCTTCCAGGTAATATGATATATCCGGCGGACGTAGGGGCTCCGTCTGTGCTTTATGCTCCTCGTTTCAGCGCAGCCTAGTTGGCTGTGTTAAAAGCGTTACGAACATACAAGAGTATTAAAAGCACGTATAACCTGTTTTTTTCTAAAGACTTCGTGGTTTCTTGCCTGGCGTGATGTAAACCCGTTGCAGTGCGTCGAGCGTTTAGCGGCCCGTCGGAAACCGTATTGATGTTCCGACAAGCCTGTTTGAAATGTACCTGATGCGCCGTGGTGTCATCAGATGGCAGTTCGCCACTGTATACACTCGGTACCACGCAACACCCGGCAGTTAAATCATTTAATTATCTTGATTGTTATGACCTTTAAATTAGACTTCTGTGAACATACTACTGCCTTCGTTCACTTCTACTTCAAAATTATGTAATGCCATATTTAGATGCTTCTTTTTAAATAATCTAGCTTTCTATGTGAATTTGTAACACATAACAAATAATCACAACAAAAGTCACGTATCACAGGGGATTCACAATAGGCGGCCCCTTTGGACCTTCGGGTGTTTTGCTATCGATCTAGTTAAAGCTTGTGGATTTGTTATAAAGCCATTTGGATTTATAATGTATCTGTGCTGAGATTGGGTTGAGCTCGACTTCATTGACAAGTTCGTCTTATGCAGAATCCATTTTTTAACTTTCTTTCGGGACTTAGACTTTCTGGCGACCCACACTCCCATAAATTGATTAAAAACCTCACATAAACTCGCTTTGTTGTCTGGTTAACTTGACGTTGCTGGTAGATGCATATACCCAGGAATTTTATACTCATCACGGATAGTTAAGTTAGTTTCCTCGACTAACCCTGGTTTTGCTTTTTGTATGTCGTTTGCAAATTTTTTTTATCACCAATAAGGTTCGCATGGTGCATGACGGGGCAATTAAACCTCTTGCCGCTTCTCTCTGGGTGCTTAAGAAGTTCTGGTCCTGATCCTGTCTTATCCGAGAATATACTGTTCACCAACGATCTAATTGTTGTAAATAGACATCACGCACGCGTAAACCGACATCGAGTTTTGCTAAAGCCCAGTCAAGTTAAAGCACCTTTATTCAAGGCTCATATTGTCTAAGTATACATTTTTTAAACAAAATATTTTACATCTGAATATAATTAAAAATAAAATCCTTTCGGGGCTGACTCTCAGCCAAGATTTAACTCCATTGGACTGCTTTTCGCATTGCTTCATCGACGGAGCCTCATAAATACAAATGTGCAACGGTGGGGCTCGACCCGCGCACCTATGTGTCTCCTCCGGTTGCGAGGCGCAGACCTTAGCCACCACGCCGCCGGGCATAATTAGAACATACATGAGGTCTGTCGACTTCGCAGACTCGTGGAACTCTCCACTACATATAATGTGTTGTTTACCTTCACTGAGCGCGCAACTTCCAGTGATCTAATATTTACTCCCACTTCGCAGTCCATTATCTATGTATTTAACATGGTCCGGTCAGACCCGAGACAGCAACACACTGTTTATACAGCGACAGACCACGTTCGTGTAACGTACGTATTGGCACAGGAGATAGATCTTTTTGATGTCCGTCTGGTAAATTTGGCCTATACCCTCTCAATTGCATTTATACATTTTGCCATATAAGAAGCCCACCCTTGCTGCAGTAGAGGAATATAGATAAGACTAGACTTTTGTACAGATTCACATGAAAATCAGGATTTTCAAAATGAAACATCAACATATGTATTACATAATTGTGAAGCAGAAGTGAGGTGGCAGTAATAGGGGGTTACAATCGCACCAAGGTCACGAAAATATTTAACTACTAATATTTTAATTGCTACTTAAATAATACTTGTGGAATTGTCGACTGCTGAGTATAGTTTTAAATCGTCCGCAAATAAGAGATAAGTGACACCTTCTGAAATCACTGTTGGGAGATCGAGGGCGTATATTCTAAAGAGAAGGGACCCAATGCACGACCCTTGCGGTACCCCTGAGGTGCAGGGGAAGGGGTCACTTTCTACGTTACTGACATTGACGGTAAATTTTCGACCGGTAAGGTAGCTGGCACCCATTGACAAGTTATGGAATCATTACTTTCTATTTTGTAACATACTTTTTGATTCACTTTGTCAAGTGCCTTTGAAAAATCAAATATATGCAATGAAGTGTTCTACGATTATTTATATGTAGACTCTAATTGTGATCATAGAGATAAGTGTGTGCCTGTGGAACGGCCCCTGGCCAAGCCATGCTGATTGGAGTCAATCAATTTGTTACACACCAAACAGTTTTTCAATATGATCAACGATTAACTTCTACATTAAAATACACGCAATGGACAGCGAATCGAGCCACCCGGGCGGTGGTTATCCACTGAATCCTTAGCACCTTTTTAAATATAGACGTTACAGTTGACCTTCAACATAATAAAGGGACTTGCCAATCATAAGACGATCTCTGGAAAATGTACAGCAATGATTCGGCAATAAACTCGCAAGTGTTTTTATAAAAAAAAATAGTGGAATACCATCTGGCGTAAAACTGCACTTGTTCTTGAGTGTTTTGATCTTTTTAATTTTGTCCTCGATTGAGGCTAAAAGCTGCCCACGAATTGTCTGGTAATATGTGCGTGAACTGTACACACTGATCAAATGACTTAGTCTATTAAACTTAGACTAGCCGAGTACGTAAGAATGAATACACGATCGCTTGCGGTTACCTGTAGAGTCTTACTGGCATTTTCTGTGCCAGCTGTATTTACTGTCTCAGGGAATGTTCTCGAATACAGTAGATTCATCTCGGTCCAAATAGACGCTTCTATCGAATCGTCTAGAGGTTTCTCGTGCCGACTCGTAATTACCCTATCCACTGCACGTCCGCCAGCACATGGCGCCTAGCCGACAGTGGTGTGTCTACCTGAACTTGGCTAGACACAACATCTAGTTATGACCTCTTTCTATACGCACGCGATCTGTCAGTGACGACGGCTGATCATCCGGAGGTGTATATACAGAGGAAAACAGTTTAGAGAATACCGCCGCTTCACTTCAGTTATTGTCAATGAGTACATTATCGGCTTTTAGTGAAGGTAGTCCTCACGACCTCGGAGTCGCTTACTCGCGTAGCAAAAAAATGATGAAAAGGAGCGATTCCGGATTGATTGTTGAAGTTGTTTCTGCTGCTGCCGGCAACAGGGGAGAAAATTGCCCGGGAGGAATGGTTAGCTGGCTGACGCCGAGTTACACTGAACCTATTGTTAAGTCCCCAAATATCTGGTTTTTCTCCAAGGAAACTGGCGGCTTTACGGGCGATAGGCCTGGCCGCCCTGACTTGCTCCACGGCGGTTGAAATGGACACCATCGGTTTCCATCGACTGAACTCAGCGCTGGATATACGAGAAGTCAGGATGAAAAACGGCCGAATCTTTAAATTTAGCCAACATTTTACCGGTGGCAACCTCGCAATCCGCGCGGCGGTCTCTACCTTTTTTTGGAGGAGGTATTAAATGCAGTTACGCACTATCGCTACGAGTCTATCTCTAGCAGTGTGGGACTCGACCCCAACAGCTGGATGTTACTCCGTTGAGACCCATACCCACTAAACGCACCTCCCCCCTTAAGCTTTACATCTGATAGCCCAGTCTCTACTTTTTTTGTTTTTTTTTGTTTTGGGAGGTTTCGGTAATGCATGATGCACATGCGCCACTAGCAGCCTGCGTGACTAGTGTGAGACTCGCAAACCCACTAAACCCGGATTCCTCCCCACCCCCCCAGGCTCGGTATTACTTTGGCATAACATCGAAAAGTCTCTACCTGGGCCGCCTCTTACTACCGGAATAGAACAGACTGTCAGCCTGACGTTGTTGGCTTTGCAGAGCGTCGCCAGGTTATCCAGCTGATGCTCCATTCGCCTCCACACCTCGACAATATCATCACTGGCTGGGCTCTTTAAGATATCGTTTAGCCCGGCGTGCAGCATGACGAGCTGGTCCATCGGCTGTGTGTCATATATTACATCAGGTCTTCAATGGCAGATTTAAGAACACACAATGTTTTTCCGACGTTAATACAATATTTATAATTACAAGCGGCCTGTTCGTCCACAAGCTCAAATATATTCGTTTCCTTCACTTCTTTTTCAATTCTGCTTTCACAATGTATGCACATAAATGCTGTTCGGTTCTGAGCTTCTAAACAAGCCACCGCAGTATATACATGCGATAGGTGATGTCACAAGGCAGGCTGGCTGGGTAGACGGCGTTGAAAATAGGACCCGCCGTCTTGTTGCGCAGGGCCCAGCCGGTGTGTCGTAGATGGAAACTCATCTCCAAGGGGAGATGCGGCGCCTCAGGCAAAACAGCCGGTTCTGGTCGGTACATTATCGTTAATCTTAATTGGTATGGTATTATTTTCACAAAAATGCTATGCGCCACGCCAGGTACTTTTTATATAGTGCAGCGTTATCCAGCGTCAACTCCCACTAGTTGAGCAGCCGTTAGAATTTAAATTTGAATGCACGGTAGACCGTTAGTAGCCTTCCGACCGCTGCGCGGGTGGTTTCGTTATGCTTCACCTTGCTGAAAAGAACTTGTTTGAACTTCACAGCGGCTTGGCTTCCTACTTCTCCGTCGTACGGCCACATACAATACAGCAATATTATCACTGAGTTTAACGAATCACCATGGTATGTCATTATCTGGGTTTGCCGTCCTGCATTCACACAGGCAAGCATGACCCCTCGGAGCTCTGTAGACATACGTCTGCACGTTCCGGCGCCAAACAGAATGTTGCTAACAGTGTGTTATTAAACTACTAATTAAGGAAGACGGTTGTCCTGATTAGTTCCAGTTTGACTTTATATTCAGTCGTTTATTGAATTTAACACCCGTAGATTATAACTAATTATTTACATGATATAGTTTACTCGATCGGAGTATTTTTTTACTCCAGTTGCTCATTCAGCTTACAAACACTAGATCATTTACCCCATTGAGTGAAGTACATATATTTGACTGAGATCGTTTTACTAGACGTATTATCTTTAATATTTTGTTACGCAGTCATGAGTTATAACTCTTGCAACTGCTTTTGTACGGCTTCCAGGCTTCTGGAATGGCAGAATTAAGCATTGCGTTCGTGGAGAAGCTCACTGGTAGTCGGCAGGCGATGCTTTGCTGCCCTGTACCTCAGCGTAGGATTTTACCGTTTGCCCTACCTCTAGCCGCACGACAGCTCTGCGGGACGTCCAACGGACTTTGGTTGCTGGATAGTGAGCTCCGGCAACTATGTACTATTCAGTAGTCGCGCAAAGACCAGTTGGTATACGGGGACTACATCGGTACCATGCACTGGCATCGTGCAGAAAGGGTCCGGGTAGGTCTTGCGTGGGAATACATTTTCGTTAGACTGACAGTGGGGAAAATGAGAGTGAAAACAGTAGCAAAAAAAGTTAATTGCAGTAATGTTATTTAAACTAGAACCAGTGGGCACTTATGTGCAAATGGCGGGAACGGAGTCAACAAAGACGATGATCGAGCGCCTCCTGTTGGGTATAGAAGCGTTACTCTAATGATCATAAGAGGACAATAATATATATATATATATATATATATATATATATATATATATATATACTGTCTATAGAGGGGACTTAAATGCAAGATTAAATACGATTGACTCGAAAAGAACGGTGGCTTTGCTAGACATGCTTGATGAGATCAGCAGCTGAGTAACAGAAAGTATCTGTGCACATTTGAATGCCACGGGTCATCAGGCTATTGACCTATTTGCAACAGACATAGACAGAAGGAACATACAGTTTACCTGGCACGACAATTCTTTATAGAAAAGCGCGGGATCCAGAAATTATAACCGATAGGTATTTGAGTGAAAATTAGGTACAATATTTTCGAAAACAGAAGGTTCAGGGGGGAAACTGAACGGCAATGTCCTTTTACAGCGACTTAGCAGGGTACCCCCGGTGCCAAGAGCAATTCAGGTAGATTGCTACGAACGCAAACTGGTAGGTTTTGCAAAATTTGCGATGTTGCCACCGCAGCAGAGGGGCGGAAACCCTTGGTTTGACAAATGGTGCAGGGCGGCCAAGCAAGAAAGTAGATTGACTCAAAAATACGTAAAGACCGTTCCGACTATGAGGCAATTGGCTTAACGGTTAGTTTGGAAATCGTATAGGAAAGAAAAGCAAAGGTACTGGGAAAAGAAAGAGTGGGCAGCAATAAGGGAGCCGTCATTACGTCTCACAGCAGCTATACGAAAGTTGCAGGAGTAACATAAATCAGTTCCGAAAGAAGATGGCACAACTGCATTAGAGCGAGCGGAAGTCGTTAAGGTATTTTGAAGGGATCAAACGAGCACTGTAGAAAAAGAAAGAAATATTTTGCTTTTATACCCTTGTACCAATATTTTTCGATCCGCCCTTGTATGCTAAAAGCAATCGATACAGTGACGATGAGCTTCCAAAGCTACCAATCAGCGAAGAGAACCAGTGAAACATTTGAAACGGCCAAATCAACCGAATCAATGATAACTAGTATTCCCTTACAAAACAAACGCAGACAAAATGTCACTTTGACCCATTCTTTGAGCGTTTGAGATGGTTTAGATTCCAGCACGCCGTGGTGTTTTCTGTACAAATAGACCGAGGGAGAGTAGGACAAATGTCTATTCTCTTCTCGGTTGCGTTATACAGCGGACGTACGTTTCGCGTATTCTCGTTCATCTGAAATTAGCTCATTGCCCGCGTATCGCTTGTTCCCTTCATATTTAAATGACTGTATTATCCGGCTGGTCGGGACTCTGAACCGCTTACCATCAGCTATGGGTTCCTCTCATAAAAACATTATCTAATTCATACATCAACGTGTCTTACTCCAAGCGAAACTAACACAACCCCTCTAAACATCTTACACGCAATCAGGGTAATTTTTTCTCTGTATATATCCTTAAGCGGCGAAAGGTTAACATCAATAAAACACTTCCGAACCGAATCGCTTTAAAGCAAGTTGAAAACTGCCCTGACGGCATCCTTCTGAGTGACCTCTGCCCTGTGAGTTATACTTCTATTATGAGTCTTAGGAATACCATAACAAAGAATCGGCACTAATAACATCTTATACACCATAGGAAGGCTCTTAACAGGCACGTTTAGTGATCTATAGCATGAGGCGAAAGAACATCTAAGTGATCATGGCATTTAAGCGTCTTATAAAAAGTTAAGCTGAGACACTTGATAGTAGGGGGGGACTGTCTATTCCGTCCCACTGAGCTTCAACATCTTTCAGCCTGCGTAGCCTTTTAGGCAGGACAAAACTACACAAATCCAGAATTGGTTACATTTTATCGCCTGATGAAATGTTTCAAACACAAAAGTAGCACACTATACTACTTTCATCACCTTCAATGCGTCAACCTGTACTGCAGATGGTTGAATACGAAAAGGTCAATGTTTCGTATTCATTTTCGTGATATCGCCAGCATATATTGCAATGGGCCTACAAAACCGCTCTAATGCGATCTCAGCTATAATGAAGTTGATCAAAATGATAAACATAAACAGTCCTAAGATCTAAGCTCGCGACGTCCCGATATTTACTTATTCTCAAGACGATACAAAACCACCTATTTGTACTGTCTGCTGCCTCTCTGCTAGATGTGTCGTATACCAAGGCAAAACAGTGCCACCACAACCAAGAATTTTAAGCATGTTAAAACAACCAATGATTTAGAAGTTCAGTTAAACGCGGCAGAAACAGCCAAGAGGACGCTGATGTAAAGTTGGCGGTAATAATTCGAATTTTTACAGTTGTTTTTTTAGTACGGGAATAATTATGAACACCTTTAATCTTGCTGGAAAGACTCCAGCCATCAGGGAACGGTTTACTACATGCGTAAATGGACGAGCAAGAGTGATGAAGAACAGCTTTAGCAATCTGTCTGGGATTTTTGCAGCGTTAACACTCGAGGACGCATTCGTGGATTCTAGAGAGACTCCTCTTTGCCTCCAACGTAATCACTGGAAAAGAAAAAGACCAATCTCTTTTGAAGCAGAGCTGGCTGAAAGTCTTTCTTGGCTTGAAGAGCCTTTACAGTGTTCGATCCTTTTGTGGCAAACTGATCATAGTAAATACGATGATAAGCGTAATTTAATTCTAGAGACAAAGTTTATAAGTGTCAACAGTAAAGTTTGTTTACGCTCTGCCGCAAGCGCCTTAACTTCGCAGTTAAAAAAATTCGCATTAGATGTTGTTGTAAGTTACTCGCAGAGAACCTGTTAAAGCAAATATTTGATAACAGAACGTATTGGAAGTAGGGCGAGTCACTTGCTTGACGGCATGAAAGAAGCTTTTTGCTGAAAAAAATTATATATAGCTTTACTTCCCCTGTCTGTATGAGCCTGTACGAATCTGTCGAGCTCGGTGGCGTGGTGCATTCGCCTGCGCCTCGCGATCGAAAAAGGCGCGTTCGAGCCCCACCGTTGCGCATTTGTATTTGGGGAGCCGTCTATAAAACAATGCGAAAAGCAGTCATGTGGACCTTAAGTTTTGGCTGGCAGTCAGCCTGAAAAATATAGTCTGTATGAGGCAGTGTTCTCCTTGCATTTCTATGCCGCCATTGTTGAGTACCTTTATTTGAAATCCATTCATTTGCGCGGGGCAACCAACGGTCGCAGCATTCAGCTCGCGCGGCAAAACCCAACGGACACCACGAGCACATACGAGCTTAGTTGTATGGCAATCACTTCTCTATCATCATCGCAGCAGTAAGGACGTCACAGTGAGCCGTCAGAGAGAGACGGTCGCTAACTAGTAAGGCAAAGTGCGTGTGTCTTCTTTTCTTCGTGTAGTACGGTAATTCGGGACAACAGTGACACAGACTAGAGCTTGCGGTTGACAAGATAGTCAACAGCCAGCAAGCAATTCAGGTTCAAATCACATATTACTAGAAATGACATGAACTGAACCTACTGTAAGTTATTATCATCACTGTTTACCCAGATGTTGGCCCACTTGGGCTGCACGTTCTCTACAATTAGCTGGTTTAGATCCTATGTTCAGGATAGATCTCAGTCTGTAAACGTTGGCCCTATTTAATCTAGTTGCCAGCTTGTTGGCTTGGGGACTCCACAGAGCTCTGTTATTGGTCCCTTTATGTTTCTTATATTACTGAACTTCAAACTCTTGAAAATCAAACACAATAACCTGGGAAAGGCGATAGCTTTGGCTGACGACACGACAATATTGTTTCGGCTCGACCGGGCAGCGTTTCTAGTGGTATTAACGCTTTCCTTGAGTTGGTTGAAAAAGTCATTAAAGTTTTAATGAGTACGGATTGGTTGTAAATACGAGTAAAACCAATATCTTAGTGTTTCGAAACGCTAGAGGGCTGCTTCAATTGCCCGATAGTTTTCGACTGGGTGCCAATACGGTAGATCGTTCTCAGGCGGTGAGGTGTCTCGGTTTGGTATTGCATAAGCATTTATCCTGGCATTCTCACATAGATCAATTGACACCAAGTGCTATGCAGTTATTGCAACTTTGCAAAGATTAAGGCAGGTGGGGGACTTTTAACTGTCTACAAGACCCTGTTTTTATCTATTTTATGTTATGGTGTTCTGTTGTGGGGTGGTGGGTACAGGGGCATTCTACGAAGGGTCCAGGTGATTCAAAATGATGCACTTCGTGCCATCTTCTCCCGACGGCGCTACGAGTCAGTTAGTGGTCTGTTCGCTGTTTATGACCTTTTACCAGTCTCAAAAACATAAATTCTTAGAGTGTCACGCTTGCCTACAAAACCTCTCGTGGTTTACTACCGGCGGATATAGTAGTTCCCTTGGTACCTAGGCGGAGAAGGCAACTGCGTAGACCGACAGTATTTGTGATTCAGCGGACTAAAAAGAAACTTAAGTCTCATTCCCTATTGTGTCGGCTGCCGCATGTTTGGAGCGCTCTACCAGGACGCATAAGATCTCTCTCCTCTGTGAGTATATTTGTGCGGGAATTAAAAAATATCTTGCATCCGGCGATGGTATAACAGATCAATGAGGGTATTAGCAGGCGTTGTGAGGTGACGAGCTGCGGATATGTTTATTGATTCATTGAGTTATAGGAGCCACCATACAAAGGGTCCGCAATACTGTTGTGACGAGCATATTTCCTTGCTACAATGCTAAATCACACCGATTAACTGATTACCGGTTTACTGTGTACACACCTGTATATATAACCATGTGACTGTGTAAATTCACTCTATTTTACGAAATGACATCTTTTACTCCGAAAACTTAAGCATTTATAATGCAGTTTCGCAAATAAACCACGTTCTGAATTTGAATCTGAATCACTACTTTTAGCAAGCTCAGAAAGTATAAGGGGGTTTAGGCCAATGTAAACGCCAACCTTCCCCAAACAATTCTTGCTGTTTACTAGTTTTACGTTTTTTACCATGTTTTGCTTAGAAACCTCACCTAGCACTTCGAGCTGTTCTGATCTCTTGAGCCCTTTCATCCCCGCGTTAGGGTAGAGAGCTACACGATTATTAGTGGTTTTGCTCCGCTTAGAGTTACAACTTTACACTCGGACAATCCCAACTATGTTTGGCATTGCCTTACACTAATAGGGCGATGTGAAATAATGTCATTTAAACTATCTTATGTCACAACCACGTTGCGTTTTACAAGGACGAATAAAACTAGTTCATCTGCTAAAGTAACAATGACAGTGGTGTATTGAACCAAAAAGGCTTTTTAGACCTTCCGCTGTTTGTGAACATAGCATTTAAAGTTTGTATGATAGATTTAAACGCTGTTCTAGGAGCCTGGCACAGCCCCGGCTTCAGAAACATTTTTATTGGCAACTGTCTTCTTCGTCGTTGAGGTCCGCTTGGCCAACCGGTTCATTGTTTGTTTCTTGTATCGTTATAAATATCGAAAGCTTGACTTTTATTTCTGAACCAGCTTCAGTTTCCATAACAAATGATCTCACGACATATATCTCACGTAAGAACGACTGGAACCTATGACGTGACAGGATGTGCAGCAAGTAATTCCAAGGTGTCGATGCAGGGATTTAGACAATTATGTTAATAGCCATGGCGGAGTGTTTTACACTACATTGTTGTAGTGGTCTGCGCTCCATCTAATTAGTTCGATTCTCAACTTCGTGTGCGCTATGTCCTCGTCCGAAAAGCCGCCTTCAACCTAAGCAAAATGTACCCAGTTGTTGTCCAAGTATCTACAACTTGTAGTGATCCGGATTTCGAGAAGCTCTGTAAGGTCCAAACGATGTTTGGTTACTTTTTTTTTTTTTAATTCAATTAGATTTATTTTACTCAGATTGAGTATAATATACAGTTCACGATGTTTCTTCACAATACTCTGTCTTCTTCACGCTTTCGGCAAGAGAAGTAGTGTAACGATGTTTTGTTCAGCGCTGTGCATCCCACTGCATGGTACTTGGCACACCTCTGCAGGCAGAACCGGCAGGTGCACAACTCGTACTCCTCGTGAAAGGCTGCGTTTGAACATACCAGGTAGTGATAACCATGCACTATGTACCTGGTGTATACGTGGCGACTGTCACATGCAGAACCAGACCAAAGGTGCACGGCATTGAAAACGTCCAAACCACTGACCTCCCGTCTGGCCTGTTCGACTTAAGCTTCCCATTCAGAAATGAAACATTCGTATGGTACTGTACGCGGCATCTTCAGCCTTAGTCGGATTGTTTCAGTAGCCGGTGGACAACCTGACATGAGATACACAAAGCGGCTCCTTGCTCGAATAGACAAGCAAAGCACTCGCTTCATATATAATGAGAAACACCTCTCAAGCTGGTTAAAATTCGCCAGTGTGAGGTGGTTCCACACCCTGTCAAGGCCATACATCAGCCCCGGAACAATCTTAAGCATGAAGAGCCTCACTGCTGAGAAAACCGACAGTCTTCGGACATTGCCTACTTCCCCGTAAAGAGAGACAAGTGCCTTCCGTACTGTTTCGTTTATATGCGCTGTGAACGTCGTTCCCGTATAATGAACCCGAAGGCCAAGATACTGGCAAGAGTTAACAAACTCCAATGGTTGGCCGCAGCAACGTATAACGTCTCTGGCAGCCAATCGACCTCCACGCCTGAATTTCATGGCTTTGGTCTTCCTGGTGTTTATCTCAAGTCCCTTCGAGACAAGGAACGCCTCTATCATAGAGGTAATGCGCTTGATGGCACCTAGGTCGCGATGAGCGACCACGATATCATCTGCATACATCACCACCACGGCTTTTTGGTACTCCTGTCGGACGTAACCGACGAGGTCAGCAAGGAGAAGTGTAAACGAGACGCAGCTCAGTGGGTCTCCTTGCGGAGTTCCCACATTCTGCTTAATCTCCAATACACCCTGCTCACCGTCTACCAACAAGGTGTCCTCCTCAAAGAAACTTGCTATTACACTCAGGAGAGAGCCACCCACTCCTGCTCGTTGGAATGCTTCAACCAGCAGATAGCGAGGGGCTTTGTCAAAGGCCTTGACGCAGTCAATAAAGACTGGATACAGATGACATCCGGGTTGTGCCACAGCTCGCTCGATTTCTGACTGGAGAACGTGTATTGCATCACGGGTGCCTCGGCCTCTCCTAAAACCGAATTGCTCCGGTGGAAGTGCCTCTTCAGCCACGTGCTCAATCCGCCGAATCACCAACTTACAGAAAATCTACTTCAATGTGCGTTCTGACGCCACTCCACGGTAGAGATTTGGATCCTGATGGTCATCACCATGCCTACCCTTGAACAGAAGAGAAAGCCTGGCCACATGCCAGACTTTAGGCATCCGCCCCCTCTTTATAATTTCATTAAAGAAATCACAAAGAGTTTCTGCCAAGAGAGGGAGTGACTGGATCCAATGCTCATAGCAGACCTGATCGGGCCCAGAGCTCTTTCTCTTCGGGAGTGACCGTAGGACCTGGCACACCTCCTCCACCCCGAAAGGCAGATTCATGTTGTGCTGCTCCAATGTAAGCGGATGCTGTACGATTGGAGATACGGCTGCAACGTCACGATTGAATAAGAGATTAGTTAGGTGGCTCTTTACCTGTCCGTCACTAAGCGGATTCCCCGCCCTACGAGGTCGCACGATGTAAGCTGAGGGCTCTCGTTCTGCTCTTTCAAGCAGCCGTCGTTCCTCCCGCCTCGCGTGTTCCCTTTTATGATCATAGCAGAGTCTTATATAGGCCTTTGTACGCTCAAAATAGTCCCGCCTGGTTTGCAGTGATGATCGTGCTTTGGCTCTTGCTTGGCGCAGGAGTTCGAGCACTTCAACGTGGGCTAAGTAGCAGGCTCGAGAGTACCACGGGCGTGATCTCTTCTGCCATAACCTTTTCCACTTCACTGCACTTCTCATCGTCCTCTCCAGCTGGTCACAGGTTGTATCGATGTCAGGGCTAACCTCAAGACCGCCCACCGCTCTGTCCAAAAGAGATATATTAATCCGTCTCATTGCAGACCAGCGCGGCGGATTATGTCGGTCTCGCCAAATACCGGGAACATCGACAACGGCCAACACTGGTTGGTGTTTTCGGGCCGCTTCATCGAGAACATCGAAGCTTTCAATTTCACGGCTGACAAGGTTGTGAAACAACAGGTCCATGGTGCTGCTTCCATTGTGACTTAAATATGTATAGTCTTCGCGCGCGTTTGCACAGCTTAGACCAATATTTTTCATCACCTGAAGCAGCACCTCGCCTTTATCATCGTTGGCCCCACAATCAATTCTGGCATTGAAATCACCGCCGACGATAGTTGGCATGGTCAGGTTTAACTCTGAAAGCCCAAAGCTTATCGTCTCAGTAACCTCCGCAGAATCGAATGTGGGTGGGAAATAGAATACAGCGACGTTTACCCTCCCAGAGGAGAGCACCACGCAGTATTCATCTTTCCTGACGCATTGCATCGGTGGTAAGCGTTTATGTAGGTAGATAGATAACCCACCCACAGGTCTTCCCCGACCTCCCGCAGGTGAGCCAGCCAGCTGGTGAAAGCCCCGCATATCATTGATATGCAGTTCGTCCCGCTGAAATGTCTCCGTGAGGAGTGCAATGCCAACCAACTTAAACATGTCATCACGTGCAAGATCCATTGCCCCCTTAAGTCCCTCACAATTCCAGAGAAGCACTCGTAGAGGTATGTTTGCCACTAAGCTTGCAGTTCTAGAACTGGTCAGTCACTTACGGGGGCTTGGACCGCCAGGCGCACTAAAACTCTCCTTAACCATCCTCTCGTAGGGGACGTCCCCAACCCAGCGACGGAACAGGCTTCCCTTTGGCCAGAATTCATTTCTGCAACAGTTTGCGTAATCTTCGTCACGCACCACCACACAGAACCCAGCATCACTACCACGTGTATGTAGCTTCCAAACTGCTTTCACAGTTATGCCCTTGCCAGTGAGCCAGGCTTGCAGCCCGATCGCCGATGTCTTCTGCGCCAATCGTGCCACTCTCAAGGCGCAGATCTTCGCAGGTCTAGCATAGACTTCCAATCCGTCTATGCCATCTGTTGCACTACCGCGCTGCATTCGATGTTTTGTTTTGTTGTCTCGTCGCTTGCGAACCACAACAAAACCATCGTCGTCTGCCTTCTCCTCCGGACGTGGGTCAGCTGGATCTGCTGTCGGCGTTGTTGTTACCGCAGCTGGTGACGCCGCTGTACCACCACCCGGTGGTTCCATCTCCACAACAGCGCCGTTCAAGTTGCCACTGTCGTTACTCAACTCTGCAGACGCCAAGCTTCTCTTGGCGCCTGCGCGGTTGTTTTTGCTGGTCTCTCCAGCCAGCTCTCTCGTCTTTGGCTCGGTGGCCTCACCTCCTTCTGTGCTGTCTGCTAGCCTGGCTTTCTTGTTTTTCCGCGTTGTCCGCGTTCCGCCGCTTTTCTCCACGCTAATTTTGTCACTTAGCGTGGAGTTCAAACCCCCTGTAAGCGTAAGGGGTGCGGCAAACTGTTCCTGCGGGATTGCCTCGATTTTGGCAACCCGCTCCTGTAGTGCCGTGTGTGCTAACCACAGTTTCACAAAGTTTCACTGTAGCTCGCTCAATCGGCCGCACAATGTACCGTGAGTTGGTTCCTGGGTTTCACAGGCTCCACACGGAGCCGAGTGCGCATCCTCGGGGAGCACGGGGTTTAGACAGCCCCCGTGGAACACTTTGGAGCAGCCTTGACTGCACACCACTAGTTGTTCACCCGTCTTTAACGGGAGCGAACACTTCGAACAACCGAACATCATGACTGCTAACAGACAACTGTTTGGTTACTTCTGTATTGGTTCAAACATAAAACCCGATTTCGATTCAGATTTAGTGTCAAGATATAGCTAAACAGGTTGCTGCAGAGAACTAGCAAGTGGTCTTAAAAAAGCCCGTTGCCAAAGTATATTTTACTGCCTCAATTGTGCTTAATCCTTCGTGCGATAAAAATTCAAAAAACACCCTTGAAACTACGCACGGTATTTGCCCTGATGGCTTCAATCTGTGACTGCAGTGTCTCCAACCTCTTCGCCGTTTCGTTTTTTATCGCTTGGGTCCATCCATTATCCGAAACAGCACTTCCAGCCTCTTCATTGTCATTAGTAGCGGAGTTGCCGGCAGCTTAACAACATCAGCCATTTTCTAGTTTATGGAAGCGTCACCTGTGAGAATATTCATCTGATAACGCCGAGTATACGTTGACAGGGTGGCAGCTTCAGAAATATTTAGGACTGCTAAGTTTGCTTCAGACACTTTCGGAGTCAACTCCTCTCTCTATCTAGCTTCCCTTATCAGCTTCTTCCTCTTCTTCTTTCCATTGGACTTCTTAAAAGATTCCGCCTTACGTTTATTCAATCATCCTGTCATTGAATAGTCTAAAGCCTAGACGCAGAATATTGTCCACAACTTCACTCGCTCCTACGTCAAGGTCCAGCAGCCTGCGTCACTACACTGCAAAGCAGACAGTTTCAGACATGTTTAGCTGTTTCTTTCAGGAATGCACTGCCGTTGTAGTGTCTCAGCCAGCAAAGTCCATGCTGGCGTTGGAAACTCAAAATACAAGTATAACTTGTAAATTCACCCACAACCAAAACAAATACACAGACTCACAAGGAACCACCTGAACTCGAATTTGCTGAACAACACACATATAGGCCACTCAAAGTAGCAGAGGGTCGTTAAGCGGAATTTTATATCTTCATTATTAAAATAAATATTGCCTTCAGCAACATTGCACTCCTTTCTTACGTGTGTGTAGCCGCCTATGCCGACAGCTGCACACTTGTTGATCCTGTTCGGAAGAATAATATGCAAACTAGCCTGATACCAAGTACTGTCAATATTGTGTGCAGCTTTCTTGTATATGCTTATTAACTCAAACAAACTATAGGCCGTTCCTATTTCGCACAGCTTGCTCCTTTATGACGTCATGTACTTGTATGATCAATTTAGTTATAAATGATCACGCTTATAAATTCCCATCGGATATCACCTGCCTTGATTGTTTATTACGAAAGGGTGGTTCGGGCTATTTACGCTAACCTTTCACAAAATTCTGACGCACATGCGCCACCCCAGAGTCTGGGACTCGCAAACCCAGTAAACCCACGTCCCTCCCATTCTCAAGGATCCGTAACTGCGTAGGTATTGCTTTGAATCCATGGGAGCGGTGTTGTACCAACTTCTACATTCTAGTCTAAGCAGGCATCATTTGGCGCCTCATATCTACCTTGTTGCAGCTCAGACGCGTCAGCCAGACCGTTAGCGCCTTCCACAGCTCTGCCACCTGGGGATGCGTCGAGAGCCATCGTCTGCAGCGTTCCTGGCTGTCCTATTTCGCCTTCTTTTCCTTTCATCTACGGGCGCTCGCTCTCGACTGGACTGGGGACTACCGTTGAAACAAGCTTTCCTGGGCGTTTTCTTGACTAGCTTACAGATAATGATAGCCTCGAAGTGGGTACAGGACTCCCTCCATGCCGGCGCCGATGTCAACACGTGTGCTTCAACCTCCTTGATCGGTTTTCCCCTTACGGTGGTCGCACCCGCGTCTCTGGCTTCTCGGAGGGCACGACACCGCAGAACCGTGTGCTCGACATCGTCTGTCTCACCCGATCTGCATAACGTGCAGATGTCGAAACTCACCTTGTTAATCTGACTATGTACGTTTGGAACTGGCCGTGCCCGCTCAGCACCTGTGTCGTACTCACCGTGGTTGCAGTCGTACCACGCATTCAGGTCAGAGATGAGGTCTCTGGTGCAGCTCCCCGCAAGCGGCCTCCGAGGGTCTCCCGCTGCCCTGCAACCGGTACCTTGTGGGCTTTGCTAGCGACATGCTGGATATGCGCCGAGCCATTGGGACCTTTGTCGAGTCTCGAAGGACTTCGCTGTCCGAGCAAGCTTGACAAGATGATCGTTCAGACGTAGGCAGATGTTTCTGGTTTTCTTATCTGTACGGTACAGTGCTTTCGTCTTGTGCGGGGCTAGTCTTAGAGAATGGTCTTCCATCCACTTCACCTGCTCCAAAGTTCATTCGCGGCATACTCTTTCCAGTTTCCCGTGCCGTGATAACCAGCACCAAGTCATTGGCATAAGCTACCGTCTCGACACCCACGGGTAAGTCCGACAGCTCGAGGACCCCGTCATACGCTAGGTTCCACAGAATCGGCCGCAAGATCAACCCCTGAGGAAACCCCGCAATGATCTCATAACCCTGGCCGCCGGCCGATAGCGTTCTTTCTAATAGGTAGGACAAAATTATCTGGCGAATGTATGGCAAGATGTCTATGCGACTTATTGCATCTATGGCCATCTTACAGCTCATTGAATTAAAGGAATTTTTGACATCCAGAAGGACGAGCACAACAAAGTCCTTTGTTTTTGGGGGTCTTCGTTAACTGCTCGGTCGTCCGTTCCAAAACCCGTGTAAGGGCGCCAAGCGTGGACTTCTCCTTACGAAAACCGTACTGGGCGTCTGACAGGGCTCCCTTGAGCTCAATCTTGGCGTTGAACTTCTCAACGATAACGTTCTCCAATATCATGTCAAAGAGACATATGGGCCGGAAAGCAAAAGTACCTGTTAGGGCATTGCCCTCTCCCGCTGGTTTAAGGATCAGGACCAGGTTGGTGCTTTTACACAGCCGCGAAAATCGTCCTTTTCTTAGAAGACGCATCACCAGTGCTTGAAACACTTCAGCCATCGTTGAACCAGCAGCCTCGCCGCTCCTAAAGGTACTCCACCTGGGCCGGGTGCTTTACCGGGTGTCAATCGTTGCCGTGCTCGCTCGACTTCCTCTAACATCATCTCGGAAATATCTTCTTCAGCAGCCGGGGGCTCCTTCCCGTCACCTTTCCACGATTGAACTAGGAATAAGCAATAGACCTGATCTTTTAGAAGTTCCGGGAAAGTCTCGGAGAAGGCGCCCGGAGGTTGGCCATAGCGATTCGGTGGTAACCCCCACGCGTCTCTCTACACGCCTTCTGTCAGCTGTTTCCACGCCTGTGCCTTACGCTTTCAGGTAAGCCTAGAAAGGTCCTTGCGAGCAGCTCTGTAACTTTCTAAGAGTGTGGCCGATTGCTTGTCAACGTCTAGCCCCGTCTGGTTATCGCCGTGAATGCCAGTTTGTTGGCCAGCGTAAGATCTGCGTGGGATTTCCTCCCTGCATATAAGAACCTCAAAACGTCGTCGTCGTTGACAGCCATAAGCCCCTGCTCTGTTATCCATTCTAGTAAGATCTGTCCTTATTCCGAA
This sequence comes from Dermanyssus gallinae, assembly GCA_003439945.1. Taxonomy (NCBI): domain Eukaryota; kingdom Metazoa; phylum Arthropoda; class Arachnida; order Mesostigmata; family Dermanyssidae; genus Dermanyssus; species Dermanyssus gallinae. Next base: position 20,263 of record QVRM01000840.1, read on the forward strand.
GTGTTACGACTTCCCCATGCAATACTAGACGAGTTGAAGTCCCTGGTAACAATCAATGGTTATCCCTCGTGCATGCCTAAGCTTAGGCATAGTTGACCCAAGAAGTCTGAATCTGAATATCGGTCCTGTATCCCCCTATTGGGTAAAAATAGCACAGATAGAGAACCCTTGTCCCGTCTAATTCTACCCACGAGAAGCCACTTCTGCTATTCCTCTGAGCCCGTACTGCCTACTTGGCGTTGTTTTCTACTGTCCACCAGGTTGCCGCATCCATGCGTTCATCGGTCTTTATAGCGCTCTTTTTTCTCGTTTGCTTCTTGTTCGATTCTGAAAGGAGGCATAATGCAATGCCCCTCTCATGGGCCGTCATCTTATTTAGCTCGTGCGCAGATCTGCACCGGTTGAGATTCACCGGAAGCATTATATTCATTAGAAGTACCATTGAGTTCTCCTTCCTTGGCTGCGGTACCAGCGACAGCGGCGCTGATGGCTGCACGGCCTCTTCTGCTCTAACCCTCGCTGTCCGCAGTCAATCGTTTAGCTTCTTTGCGCTGTCGCTTTTTTCAGCCGTTTTTTGGCGGGCCCTAGCCTCCTGCTCTGATGCTTCTCTCCGCTTCTTTTCAACCTCAAACTTCTCGAGGTTACTCTTGCAAGCAGCCTTCTTTAACTTCTTAAGTTTTTTTGCCAGCATTGGGCAAGTGCTTCACAGAGCAGAGTACCCGTGGACTTTGCAGGTATAGCAACGCGCGCTTTCTAGTGCATGCACTAAGGAGGTGCCCAACGTCGCACCGGTAACAGCGTCGGCCTTGCGCTTTCTTCTCCTCACAGTCTTTAGCCCTGTGGCCTTGCTTTTGGCAACTAAAGTATGTTGGTACGCTAACCCAATCCTCTGCCCGGCACGTGGTGTTACCGATCTGCAGGTCCTGCCCTGCCGGACCGCGAGTCTTCCGTGCGCATGCGCATGTTTGCCGGCATGCCGGCTCTCGCCTAATGCTGTTTGATACCGTCGCTGTCTGCGAACAGGTTTTCAGTGCTGTCGCTGTCTGTGAACGTCTCGCGGCACGATCGTCCTAGCGTCTCAGCCATCAAGCTTGGCGGTGATCGCTTCAGCAAAGGTACCTGTTGATTTCATCGTGCCGGTAACCCTCAAGAGAACATCCTCACTTTCGGCCGAGGCTAGTCCTCTGCGCGCGGCCAATATCACGCCCGCCGCACTGAGGTCTGCATTTTTTTCGCACGCTCATGAGCGTTTCCGCAGCAGTTTTGCCCTTAATCTTCCTCACCCGGAAAGTGGCATCGGTTGCCCACGTCTGGTCTGAGACGCTTGCCTTTTTTGGTGCCCTTCGCTCCACGGGCGGTGTTTTGGCTATGAGTTCGACTACACAGTCGAGTACCCGGCGGCACGCCTCGAGAATCTGAGGGATCGTGTAGTCTCCCAGCTCCTCGGTCACAGCCACAGCTGGCGCCTCGTACCGCCTATCAACATTGAGGGTATGCAGGAGTCTACCGAAAAGCCCAATCAAATCGGCCAAGTGCGCCCCCAGATGGAACATCCCGTCCACTAGCGTTTGTAACACGTCCGGGTGGGTCTGGAGTATTCCTTCCGTTCCCTCTTTCTATCTCGCTGTCGTCGACGACCTCAAAGTCCCTTTTGCATCTAAGTGCCGCCACCGTTTCTGGGATAAGGTCGGCCAACGCTGCTGCACCGGGAAACTGGTGAAGCACCTGTTCGAGAAGTTTATGTTATTGTCCATGGGTTTAATTAGGGCCTAGTTAAATTTCGCGTTTAACAAATACAGCGTACAGCGTATCATTTTCTGACAATTGATTATGTTATAGTTTAGAGATGGGTCGCCTCTGTATTCTGATGAGGTAAAACAAAGTAGGAGTAGACGACGCTGGACTCGTGCTTTATTTTCCATACATATTGTTTATTTCGCAATAACTTTGCATTTTGAGATGTTATATAATTACAATACAGTCGTCATTATATACAATATCCGAACCTAGTATATTAAAATCGCCGCTTTCTTCATTTTAAATATATTCTTAGCTTGCCCAGTAGTATCATTGTATCGAGCTGCCTCTCGTAACATCTAATACTAAGTTGGATTCTATAAACTGTCCCTTATAACGCCTAATAATTATCTTTTGCAAATTGGTACCATATATTATATATATATATATATATATATATATTCAAAAAGATTTCAAGATGGTACATAACTACAATACAGTCATCATTATATACAATTTGAACACTTCAGCGACCGTCCCACCGGGCGAGAAAGTGCAAAGACCGCCGTTGCGTCTGGCAGCTCGCTGCGTGGTATTTAGCGCATATCTGCGAGCAGAACCTGCAACGACATTAATCGCCAATTTGGTGAAATCCTTGAGTCGAACACACCAAGTGATGATAGCCATGCACAATGTAACTTGTGTACACGTGCCGGCTAGTGCATGCCATTCCATCCCAAAGCTCCCTGGTGAGGTACACGTCTAACTGCGCTACCTCAGCCGAGGCCTCAGTCACTTTTCCCTGCCACTCTAACAAAAATTGCTGCAGTGGTTCAGTAATAGGTGACCTAAGCCTGACTCTGATTGTTTCCACTGCCAGTCCGCAGCCCGCTAGCAAGTACACAAAGCGATTTATTGCCGTCCGCGGCAAGCAAAGAGCGCGCTTCATATAAATTGTGAAGCATCTTTCTAGCTGTGCAAAATTTGCCGCTGAAAGATGGCCCCACACCCTGCCAAGGCTGTAATCTTTTGCAAATTGATAAACCTAAGAGACCACTAATTAATAAAGAACAGATCATGGTTATGTTGATTCATTTTCCCCGGAAACTAATATGGTATCTAATCTTTTCATGCGAATAAATAGTATTCTCAATAATTGATTGATTGATTGGTTTATTTGCTTGATAAGTGTGTGTACACATATCACCCTTTTATATCAGGGGCGTATAATACTCTTAATCAAGTAATCAAATAATACTCTTAAGCATAATAATCTGTGGACAATATTATTAGATGTTACCAAAGACCGCTTGCAGAAAGAATCGTATATGCAGTGTATGTGGCAACTTGCGTATAATTACCGATATTGTTTTTACCGTAAATAAACGAAATCCACGCCGACATCTTTTTATGATTGCAGATGATCCTGGTGCTTAAAAAAGAAGGCCTGCGAGAAGGGCACACGTGGCAAGACAAGATAAACAGGTGGCCAGTGCTGCCCAACAGACACTGTTTGGCTTTTGTAGCATATCCAGCAGGTAATCTCTGTCTGAAGGTAAATACGCCTAAAAAACATTCATAATGAATCGCTTTCTGAGTTTAATAAGGATCTAGTTCCATTTTGCGGTCACCAAATACAGCATACAGCTCTAACACTTAAATATATTATATTTCAGAGATGGGCCGCCTTTTTAACTTAATCGAACAGAACAAAAGAAAGGCCGAGAAAGTTAAAATCGTGCGTGTAGTTTTCCTGTTAAGCAAATTGATTACTCACAACACTTGTTAATGCAACGTAATTGTACCGAGACGACGATGTACCTTCTTATACGTGGTTGTGTTAGATGGCCAGACGTGACCTTTTTGATAAATAACCGTCACTCTACGTAAAGTCACAGACTATTGCGAGAAGCTACAGCATTTGTTAATTGGCCAAAAGTCATGCTATGGCCTTTGTCCAGTATTCCGACATTGCCACCAAAGCCGTGCATACATTTAGTTAGTTAGCGTTCAAACAAAAAGCTGCCAAAAAGGGACACTAAAATATTTATCCGGCACTCGTATATCATCATCTTATTTCATTCGTATTGAGTATGCAAAAAGCGACGGCTCGCCACACTTGTACCAACGTATGCATAAACGAGAGCTTAATTAAATCGCATAATCATTCGTACTTATGCAGTTTGATTAAGATAATGCCTACTGTTGCTTGTCCACTGACGGACAAAAATAAACTGCTCAATTTGCGGTAGCTTATAGGTGATGAGCACTGTAGCGAGTGGCAAGATATGCCATATCCATATGGCCAAACACAATATTTTCAGACCTGGTGGTAAATAATTTCACTCGAAGCAAAACTTCTCCGAGACCTTTTTGAGTCATGGCTTCTTCCTCCAAAAAGATTTGCTTTAACGGGCTCTACAATTACCTGTATCGCTTTCTCAGTTATTTTGGGTCACCCAGCATATATATAGGTCTCGTTGATAACAAAGCTGTGCGTCAGCTTAATTTCCACATCAATTTATAAGGACACAGAAAATCTATATATGCACGCTTCATTTCTACTGTACTAAAATGACGAACAATTGCACAGCGTATATACTGAGTATACGAGAATATCCTTTTTAACTCGGTTTGATGTAAAACTTTTATTACTACCTTCACAGTAATTTGCTTTTACTTTCTGACACTTTGCGTCTGCAAATATCATAGCAGTGCCATAAAGAGCGTAATTGTTCGTTTAAACGATGGCACTGCTCTAAACTGTTAATTAATATGCATGGATATTACAGTGACAAAATTTAAATTATAAACTTTAAATACAAAATATGTATTCACCATGTATCAGTTTGGGTAACACATGTGCATATACTGCAAATACGACAACGTTTATTGAAACATACTATAATAACGTAATTCGGTTTGTCTATTACGATTAAACTTCATATAAAAATAAAAACATATGCCCAGTACAAAAATGCTTGATCAAAAATTAAATCTCCCTTTCATAACTTTTCTTCCATGACAGCGTTTAAATAGAAACATAAATGATTTAGCGCTTAAATGCGCCGGCAAATACTATAGAGCATCTAGCCAGAATTTCTCGGCTAGATTTGTGATGGACCTGTTTCTTCCCTGAACGGAAAATCTCTTCATGGCATGTTGATAAGGTCTATCTTCTCTTTGTAGGGCAAACAGCAGAATTTTAAAGAATAACGTAGTTTTTTGTTTCCGATATTTTATAAAGATTGTAATATTTATATAGGTATATAACATCGTCGATTTATACTGTCTCGTAAATGCGTTCATACGTGCGTATATAATAAACATAACGTTACAATAAAAATTATAAATAAATTCACATGATATGTACAATGTCATACAAATATATTGAAGTGATGAAACCTAATTGTAAACTTTAAACATAAAACATTTTTTTACTATATATTACTTTGGGTAGCACTCACCAATTCAATCCAAAATATAGGAAATATGATTTTCGGAACTTTTTCTGTTTTCAGAGGTATTAGTTTTAGATTAGTCTGAGCCCGTATTCTCTTGTCAATCGTCATGCCGGATCTCTAGAAAGACAAATCGCGGGCGTACTATTAAATGTTTGGTGGACTAATTTTCAAAAAATATTTAAATTAAAATATGATGTGTCTCTAGCAGTATAGCTGTAGTAATATATTTTTGCTGGTATGATAAATAAATCAACGTTAGAGGATGCGATTAACTTAGAGGCCCATGTGACTCAATTAGATGTGGGAGGGATTCGCTTGAAAATGAGTTCTTTCTATAACGGAAGAACTAGTAATTTATAACAAGGGGTGAATATCCCTAGTTACTTAGAGCTCGTACTTCTTAAGGGTACACAGCTTGTGTTACGGATGCTATGAATTACAGCAACCCAACTTGGTCTTGATGAACGAACTGTGTACAGTGCAACCTCGTGAAACCGTGGGTATCCCTCTCTGGGGGAGCTCTAAGAAGGGTCGCCCGTAATGAAACGGTAGCAATTTGCACTCCGCGATATTATCGAAGGGTGTTCAAAGTCCACACTTAACAGAATATTAGCGTTAAAAGGACAAACGAAATACGCAACACGCGGAGGAGGAAGAGGCACTGTTAACGGACGGCGGTGTCTCAACAAAGCCGATCCGTGTTTGCGCCACCGGAGAGAACTGCAAGGGTGGCCTCTCCGCTGTTAAGTGCAGCGCTACAGCAGCTGAGTTTAATAGCAACGACTGCAGTAGAGATGACGACAGCAAAACAACAACAACAACGCCTCTATCTTCTAAACCAGAACGACTTACTTTGCAGAACGACTTATGCATACCAAGACGAATGAGTTTGCCGCCCGTCACCACGTATTGCTTGATGACACACTGTCATTAGTAAGTGGTTGTCATAGTCAAGACAACTCTGAAGTAACTTCTGAGCGGAACGGCCGATACGCCTAGCAAGGCGCGCATACAACAGGCAAATCAAGCACCAATATATTACCAGTTATCCCTTCAACCAGGTTATTTCCGTACCGCAGCTGAGAATGATGCTGGAGACTACAACACTACGCATCGTTGCTGGCCTGCGGTTAGGGGTGTCGACGTGCGTCTTATGCTTTTTGTTCAACACACCCGTATCGCCGATGGGACAACATGACCCTAGCTGTTCTAAAAGCTGCGGGAGGCATTTGCGCCGGGCCGCTCTCAAGGAAATTATTTCAAAAGCACCGAAGTTCGCTAATGTGCCTTGGTTGGTCTACATAATCTTCCCTGGAAGGGTCCTTGTGTGGGACGCAACCGTGTAGGACACGCTGGAGCCGTCTCAAACTAGAAAAATATTTTATAGTACTGCCAGTGTGCCAGTACTCTGTGCATCGGCTTGAGGTTAGGAACAAGACTAACGGAGGAACACCGGTGTCCGTGCGGAGCACAAGTGGACATTTGGGGAACCCACGGGCTATCCTGCAACAGAAGCGAAGGACGTCAAAGCCGTCACAGCGAGATTAACGAGATTACCGCCCGGGCCTTAAGGTCAGCTCTACTGCCATGTATTCGAGAGCCAACCGGCCTCCTGAGAAGCGACGGAAGGAGGCCTGACGGTCTCACCCTTATCCCTTTTGAAAGGGGAAAGGCGCTTATTTGGGATGCTACAGTCACCGACACGCTCGCCCCCTCGAACATGGAGGCCAGCGCATCAGCCGCTGGCTCCGCAGCACGCAAGGCCGAACGTCTAAAGACCAACAAATACGCCCAGCTCATCCGACGAGTTCATTTTTGTGCCACTAGTATTGGAGACACTAGGGGGACCTGGCCCTGAGGCATGGTCACTTTTACAGAGGATTGGCAAACGAATTGAATTCACGACGGGGGACGAAAGAGCTTTCGACTTTCTACTCCAGCGGCTATCTCTGGCGGTTCAGCGCGGCAATGCGGCAGCAATTATGGGTACAATGAGGGGCTGCCTCGAGGATAAGCTCGATTGGTAGCACCCCTCACAAGCCCAAGAGTAGTTAGATATTCATATTCCACTGTAACTTCAAAATGAAATAAAACCGTACTGCCAGTTGCTATAGGAACGTTAGGGTTATGAGTGAATCGATATTAACATTCTTGAGAGAACTTGGAGGAGACAGAAAGTGAGGATGATGAAAAGTGGGCGGAATTTTCACTACAGAGACTATCAGTTGTAGTTTAACGTAAACATGCGGCCTCGGGTTTGATGCCCTCATGTGTTAATTTGGCAGGGTTAACCGGATTGTGTAATAAATACATATTTTGCATCAATACAAAAAAAAATTGGTGACACAGACGCGGCGCCGCGATTGAATGAAAGATTTGTTAGACGATGATGTGCCAGCTCTAAATTGAGGTGTGTAACCTTTATGAACTTACCCCGAAAAAGTGTGAATAAAAAGGTACTATTTTTTTTAACCTTACATCTATTGGTGTAAAAAGGCAAAAGCCTAGGGTGTAACTGTCCAAAACATACGCAGAATAAAAGTATGCCGAGCTGTTAAAAACCACGACACCATGCCTATTGCTCTACTTGGTCCGATGAGTGTCGATACCGTCAAGTTTGTGATTTTTTTGGTTAATCGCAAAACGTATGGAGAGAATACTGGCGACTGACGCAAAACGCTGCTTCTGATGCAGGGCATGCATTTGACTGTTTGTTTGAAACGCGGCTTCAGTTATAGGCGCCATGGGCTGACGCGAAATTAACCATTAGTGGTAAGAATCAAGATTCAAGATTCAAATCGTGGTTTATTAAAGGAACTGCATTAAACCATGCTTTAATTCTCATTAAAAAAAAAAAATAATAATAATAATAATAATAATAATAATAATAATAATAATAATAATAATAATAATAATAATAATAATAATAATAAATAACGATTACTCGTCACATTTGTAAGAATAAAGCACTAATAAAACAAAGCATAATTGCTATGCATACTAATGTGTTATAATATTACGAATAAAGTTGTTAATCAAATGTCTAAACTGCAGAACAATGGCAGCACATGGTAGAAATGAAACGCCCACGCGTGTACCTACAAAAACTGGTAATCACAGAGACTATCTATGACTCAGCTTGTGCAACAAAGAGCTGGTTCGCGTCAAAATTAAACAAATGAAAACAAAAGTAAATGTACACATCGCATAATTATTGTTTGTTCTCAACTACAAGAACGCATGACAAAACTCACCGCATGGATGTCAATATAGGAGGAGTGTTTTTCGCGTCGGGGTGTAATCCACTGACAGAAGTTTGCAGAGATGGGTCTCCGTTAAGGAAATGAGGCCGACTCAATACAACTGGTACCGTAAGCTGGCCGTACATATTCCGCACGCTTACATCGAATGTCCCCTTAATGTGCGTTGGATTCGCGCAAAGGCACCTAAGGGAGATCAGGTGCAGTCGCTGTGGTAACTGAGTCAATTTTCATCTTTCAAAAGGACTGAGTATAAACTGACACGCATTTGAATCTACGTTGAGTTAAGCTTTATCCATTTGGCTAGAAAAAAAGAGTCATCATGGGTGCATGCAAATCGTACTTATCCATTTCGGGGTCTCCGGTCTCATTGAACAGGTCGCTGCCTCCTCGAAAGCGAGCGATTTCTTCATGCTTGAGCACGAACCGTTTTTCAAAATGCAGACGCCACGGCTTATAAAGGTGAACAAGACATATACTAACGTTTCTTGGTGGCGTTTCAAACGCTGGAAAGAAATCACTATCTGCAGAAAGAATAACATTAATAAAGCAACGCTTAGGTTTACGTAAACTCGTTTACTGCTGTGTACAGTCATTGTAAAAAGTATGAGTGTGTTTTTTCTACTGTACGTCTACCTTCCTAGGTACTGAACATAGTACTATAAGCGCACACATGACTGTCTAAAGCAAACTAAAGACCATAATAACTGTAATGTTGCACTCACTATGTGCCGCTTTTGCATGCTTTTAATCTATTGATTGTCATTTGCAATTGTTACAAGGTCTAGTCAGGATGAGTACTAGGTATTTGGGTATAAGAATGTGCTTGTAGATGACCTACCTGTACCCTCCAATTTATTACAGCGTTTTTCATATCCGCTAGGAGAGCTAAAAATAGACAATATGCACAGTGTTAGGCTATTTCATATATCAAATTTCAAAACGAATGAATATGAGAACTACTGCTTGCTTATATTTTGTGCTGAAAAGGCTAGCAGAACTAAACAGCTGCATTTGCACTTATAGCGCCATGACGATTTACCTAGTGTTATCATTTCTGAAAATTTTCCTAGTGGAGAGAAAACAATAAAGACAATATCATTTTGGAAAAATGTCTAAGTGACGATAAAAGAATAAAGACATTTTAGTATGATTTTAGAAAAGATTTCATATTAGCACGCCGACCTATAATATCAACACACAACTGAGAATTGCACCAAGCGGCAAACTTATCCAGACGAAATATTTCTAACATAAAGCATTTTTTTGTCTTTAATGACGTTATTTAATACTAAATATTACTTAGAATGGTAATCCAGGTTTACTTACTCCCAATTAGATAGATCAATCATGTAGTTGACCCTTTTTGTATCACTATACACCAGCTCGATGAAGTTCCCGTTGTAACCTGTGAAAAATGCGTACCTGCCGGCAGTAGATGGCAAAACCCTATTGGGGTTGTTGGCCACCTCTGGATCGGCGTAGCTGCCGCAATGCAGTAAAACGATACATTTATTATTATCTATGAGTTACTTATGGCAAATCCATGCATTGTTTTTGGCAAAGCTCACTTTAATCTCACTAACAACTGTTGCGCATCGACAAATGGTGTTTTTTCATAGTTCTCTCTAGAATCGTCCAAGTGCACATTAATTTTTGCTTTATTTGGCTTTGAAATTGTTCGTACACGAGACACCACGTAAGAGGCCTTTGTATTTGTTCTTCGACGAGAGCGTATTTATTGCGGACATACTACAAGCGTCAACAGGGGCCTTGCTATTGTACGAAAAATAAAGAGCCAGAAACTTACCCGCTAAAGAAATACTCGTCGACGGTGGTCTTTATGAAGAGCGTTTTCTTGTGGAGAAGCTAGGACCGAAACGCGAGAATTGCCCTCAGGATCAAAATAAGCCATGGCGGCGTAGTTCACGGTTGTAATTTTATCATGTATGCTTCCGTTCGACATACTTGGCTCAAAAACGTACGTTTCCCGATAGAAAAACTTAATAGTATTGTTTCCATAATGAGCTAAAACCTTGTCGCGTTCAACTCTAGAAAAAGCCAAAACCAAAATCCGAATCTTTATAGATTAAACTGCGTCATACCAAAGCTTAAAAACACAGGAAAACCGTATTTTTTTATTTTGAAAGCAAGTACTACGAGCTATCCACCATTTGTGTCTTCTTAATAAACTATAAGTGGCACTAAATCACTCTGCCAAGTGGAGGTGCATGTAGTACAACCATTATTGACAAAAAGCACTTCGACAGTACTTTGCAGCAAACTACACAAAATCTGTGTCGTGTAGAACCATAAATTTAGATTGCGCATAGAGCGATAAAACTACTGAATCTTTCTCATCGGTCTCAGTGTCATACGGCTTCTTGGACCATTGCTCAAAAAAGTCGGGATAGTAATTCGTAGCTGCCCATAGCGGTAGATATCAGCTTAAATGATCTAGGAGGGAATTCCTTTGTTATCTTACACGCCGGCCATAACAAATTGGAAGCTTCGAAGGAGCTAGCAAGCTATACACTAGTGGTGTTAAACATAATAAACTGCATTTGTACACTCTAATATAGATATATGCAGCTATATTCAAGAGGCGCTCAGGCATCTGCTCATATGCGATGTCGGAGGCACAACCAATCGCACGTGCTACTACTTAAAAAGCGGGAGACTGGAATAAGAAAGTAGCTAAATCGTGGAGTCCGAACCATGTCTCAGGAGAACAAAAATGAGAACAGCCGTGTTATCGAACGCATTTTTGTAATATAGTGTATTATAGGCGATTGAAATTAGTGTTACCAGAAAGAGCAGTTCAGCTTCACTTTACGTGGGACGCCTCAAGACGCAAATCGACGTGACCATTTTGACATCTAAACGCATAATAATTTATCAAACCTTAATTGGCCAAACAACAGGCAGTGCGCGTTGACGGCTAAGCTAATGATAACTTTACGCACTTACTCAACTTCAGTGAGTGTACGTACAAATGTGTAATATTGTAACGAAGTTAGACACAATAACTACACAACAGAACAGCCAACTACGGCGCCGTCTATGATCGACGGCGTCAGTAAGCCGACCAGTCAGTCATCCCACCCGACCAAAGAACCGTATTGTTGTAAACAACCTGATGAGACGACACCACAGTCGACCGAGCACATCATTGAACGTACGTCTCTCGTCTTACTCGGAATCGTCAACAGCCTCCACATGAAACCGCTCAGCTACATGGCGACGACAACATGGTACGTGCATCACCGCCGACCTGTCGCGCCACATCGGCATCATCATCATCATCAGACCTATGTACCGACCTGCGGCAATGTTAATCTTACCTGTATACATAAGGACCGAGCTCACGCACAATAGGTGTTTGTCCGGCCACAAAGTCATCATAATTGGTCAAGTTGAATACGTAGAGTGAGAAGTACAAATTAATCGGATTCATAAACATCCTTCCCATTGTAGAATTTATCAGCAGAGGCCCAGGCCGTTCCCGACGCATTTCTTCCAAAGTCCAGACAAATGTGCTAATGTCCACAGCTATCAAAACAATTACAGCTGCTGCAATTCAGACACCACAAGCAAATGGTCAACGTAGGCATACAATATGCCTTACAGTTACAGAGGACGGTAACGTGACAATGACTATAGCAGTGACTCACTTAGAGGCGGATACTTTTCGCGGGGTGAATATTAGAAGGGGCCCCTCTAATATTCACCCTGCGAAAAGTATCTGGGGAATACCTCAAGCACGACAAGGCCTTTGGTGGGGACGACTTTGCGGCCAAGCGTATGCTGATTTCCATAGTAACACAGACAAAGTAGCTCAAACATCAGACTTGAAATCCCGCCTACTTACAATTGGCTAAATGTCTAATTAGTAGTACTATCAGCGCCAGTTAGCATGTGTGGACAAAGTGGTCATTATATATATATATATATATATATATATATATATATGAATATATATAATGACTTTTGAAGTGTAGCCGGCTAGATAACCGTAAAGTACGAAACACACCAAAAGCGGATTCCTACGGTGTACACGAATCGTCGTGCAATTAAGCGATTCATCTATGATATCCACATTTACACGTTAAACAGCCCGAAAACGGCGACATTGATAGATAAACATTAGGCTTTATTAAAATTTTAGCCCGATACGCACAGCCACGTATAATACTATAAACCCAATTCGCCCAGGTTGGCCGAGTTCGCCCAACGTCAGGCAGTTCTCCGACCGAGACCAAGAGGGTCATGGTTTTATGCCCTTCCTGAATCGACCGCCTCAGTTTCTTTCCAGTGTGGCTGTGGGGCTCCGTCGGTGTTGTAGGATCCCACGGTCATTCGTGCACGCGCAACACCGGGATCGGATGGACGCATGGTAATGAACAACACTTTTTGCAGCGCCGCGCACCACGGGTTTTCCTCAATCCGAGGGCATACCTCATACCCCCCATTGTGCTAATTGAATCCTGGCGCATTTCGGCTTGTCATCGCGGCCGGCAAGTTGAGCAGGTCAAACGACGCAAGTATTCAAGCCTAAGCGCTAACTCACTTAACTTAAGCGGTACTACAAGGTTTGCAACCGCACAAACCGAATAGTAACCACAAGCTACCGCAGAGGTAACTTGTCGTTGTGTTGGCAGGAGTCAAGCCCCTCTTTCTCACTAAAGACAAGGAATAAATTTTCCCTCCCGCCAGATTGTATGTAAAGTTAACTTATCAATCATGAATATTTGGGTAAAGTTTAGCTTCATGGCTGAATGCAGGCACAGCGGCTGACGAACACAAGTTCACCTGAAATTGGTTGGGTCAGTTACAGCCAAATGCAGTTAATTGTATATGTAGGTAGCACACGACGTACGACCACAACGTATGAGCCAACGATAGTTTAAACATCGTCGTTTACTTAACTTTATGCTCTATTCTCAGATAAAGAAGTTACTTGTAATTTATTGCTCAGTTAGATACTCTGTCGCTTTCGTTGCAGTCTATATATTATATATAGAATTTAGTTCGGCAACTTAAAATTGGCTGATTTTTTTGGAGTAGACACAGTCAGCGCCGCTTAATAAGCTACAAAACAGCCCTATAGTAGTAGCAGATAAATAACGAAGAGCCAACAAGAGCCGCCTTAGAAAAAAACTAAATAACTATTTCGAATGCAATCCTCTAGATTTGTAAAGTACGACACACATAAACACCCTGATTTCCATAAAAATTAACACGACGTCATATAGTTAGGCAATCTTTGACATTAATATTAGTGAACCGCCTGGAAACAAACATCATTGGTAAATAAACAATGAATATCTTTGAGATAGTGCTACGATACAGAAAGCACGCATAACATTGACGATTATGGGGTGACGCAAGGATCGTCCATTAGGCCCCTGCTCTTCAAAATATACGTACTTGAGCTCCTAAAAGTGGTTCTACAAGGTGTCACTCATCTCTAAATCGCGGACGATTTACGAATATACCTAGGAGTCGACAATCCCACAAGTATCATTTAGCTAGCAATTCCAAACATTGAAAACTGGTGTTGTGAGGATAGGGTGCAAATGTGTCTAAGGTTTTTTTTGAGAGGTCTCAGAAATGCATAATGCACAAGCGCTACTGGCAGCTAGCAGCAGCTAGTATGGGACTCGCACCCACTAAAACTGATATCCTCCCCACCCCCCCAAGTCCCGAGATTGCATTGGCACTACTTTGACAACCATGAGAGGGGAGTCTCGTGTTCTAGCGCCCTATGCACCTAGCCAATGCTTGCCCGTTCTGGGGAGATGCGTCGGGATCCTCCAGAGAGCCTATCTGCTCTCTCTCTTCTCCCTCCCTCAGCTCCCCCTCTCGACTGCGGAGTCTTTCCCCTCAGCTCGGGCGTCGCAGAGGCACGTGCTCCCGCAAGGGCCGCGCAGTGCACGATCGTGTGTTCGACGTCATCCGCGTCCCCGGAGGAGCATAAGACGCAGATGTCAACCGGGGCCTTGCCGATGCGCATCATATATGTCTGGAACTGGCCGTGTCCTGTGAGCACTTGTGTTGTGGCGTAAGACAGCTCCCCCAGCTGCTTGTCATACCACCAGCGCAGATCCGGTATCAGTCGGCAAGTCCATTGACTGCCGGTGTCGCCCCGGGGATTTTGCCATTCAGTGTTCCACAGTTCCAGTGTCTTCTGTTGTGCACGCGCGAGGTCCCAGTTCCCGTCAAGACGGCGTTCGCTTCTCTCTCTGGCCAGGAGATCCCAAGGTAGCTGGCGGGCCAGTACTATCAACGACGCCCCTCCCTCTCGTGGGAGGATCCGTGCAAGATTTTGCGCGACCCCAGCGACCTTGCGGGCGACGTGCGCGATATGCGCCGCACCCGTAAGTCCGGTGTCCAGGATGACCCCCAGGTACTTAGCCTCCTTCTTGATTGCTATGGGTTGACCTGAGAGAGTCAGATTGAGCCCCCTCGTGCGCTTTCGTCTAGTGAGGTAAAATGCCTCCGTTTTTTTATTGAAGATTCAGTTGAAGATGATGCTCACGCATCCACTCGGCCACTTTGTCCAGAGCAATATTTGCCAGCTCCTGTAGTTGAGTTTCCTGTCTGGCTGTCACCAGCAACGCCAGATCATCGGCGTATGCTAAAAGTTTCTACACCGTCAGGCAGACCCTCCATTCGCAAGACTCCGTCGTATGCGATGTTCCAGAGAACCGGGCCAATTACGGATCCCTGCGGGACGTCCGAGCTTTGTTCCTACTCGCTGTCTCCCGCTCTAGGAGTCCTTTCTTCCAGGTAAGATGATATTATCCGGCGGACGTAGGGGGATATTCTCCGTCGTTTCAGCGCAGCCTAGTTGACTGTGTTAAAAGCGTTACGAACATCCAAGAGTATTAAAAGCGCGTATAACCTAGTTTTTAAAGACTTCGTGGTCTCTTGTCTGGCGTGATGTGAAACCCGTTGCAGTGCGTCGAGCGGTGAGCGGCCCCGTGGGAAACCGAACTGATGTTCCGACAAGGCCTATTTTGAAATGTGCGTGATGTGCCGTGGTGTCATCAGATGGCAGTTCGCCACTGTATACACTCTGTAACCACGCAATACCGGCAGTTAAATCATTTAATTATCTTGGTTGATTATGGCCCCTTAATTAGACTTCTCTGAACATATTACTGCCTTTGTCACTTCTACTGCAAAATTATGTAATGCCATATTTAGATGCTTCTTTCTAAAAAATCCTGTTTTCTATGTGAATTTGTACAAAACTCTAGTCTTACCCAAATTCCTTTACTGCAGCCAGGTTTGGGCTGCTTATATCGTGAAAGATGCCTTTTGGAGTGCACAGGCCAAATGTATCAGACGAGTGTCAAGAATATGTAATACTCCTCGTGAAAGCGTATCTCTTGCGCCAATGCAAAGATTACACGAACGAGATGATCTATCGCTGTATAGAAAATGTGCTTTCTCAGGACTGACCATACCGTGCTTAAATATGTAGATAATGGAATACGAAGTGGAGTGAATATTAGATCACTGGATGTTGCGCGCTCAGTGAAGATAAACAACACATTCTCATGGAGAGTTACATGAAATCTGCGAAATTGAGGGGCCTTATGTATAGTATAATTTTATATAAATGTTAAATATTTTGTTTAAAAAACAGTGTTTATCTATAAATAGGAGCATTCGACTTAACTAACTGTTAGCACCAATCATGTAGATTTTTTTTTACATCCTTGAATTATTTATCATGTAGATTGTCTTTAACCTGTTCACCTTTGGAGGTAAATCTTCCTGTGCATTAAAAACATAACTAGGGGCCTACCTGAGGGCTGCTTGTAGAGTTCATCCATAACCATTCTATGACCATGGGAACCGCCAAACACTTTAACAAAAATACTTTGACGTCGAGAATCAGCCGGGAGGAATAGTTTGAAATAGTTCCGCTTGCGCACCACCTAATCATCTCTGAAAAACACTGCCACACCTCCACCCGACTCGTTACGGAATCCACTGATTTTTTTTATATATTTATAATTTATTATTTTAATTAAAAAATATATATAGGTTTATAATTAATTACCTAGAAAGTGGCTGCCTGCTGTTGTGAGTTATTAGTTTTCGATAGCGCGATAATTGCGGTGAATTCCGCAAAAAGAGCCAGGCTCTATTCTAAGCTTCGTGGCGTTAATTGTTTGACTAGTTGTCATAATATAATATTACAGTGGCTGGCAAGAGCGTCAATCTTGATGTCGGTTGTCACGTCCCTTCAGTAAGTAAGTAAAGTTTTCGGGCTGACCCTCAGCCAAGATTTAACGTCCACGGAACTGTTTTTCACATTGCTTCATAGACGGACTCCATAAATACAAATGTGCAACGGTGGGGCTCGAACCCGCGCACCTATATGTCTCCTCCGGTTGCGAGGCGCAGACTTAAGCCACCACGCCACCGGGCTCGACGTTACATTGAATCTAACTAAGGTGTACCTAGTATGGAAGTAGCACAAAGCAATTTTGCGGGGACACTGGCAAAGTTTTCAAATTAGCTCGGCAATGGCCGCCAGCCAAACTTGTACCTGTAATATTTTGAACCAAGCTGTTTGCTTTAAAAACCTATTCTAAGCAGCATATAGAATGCTGCGTTGCGCTTTGTAGGATTGCTGCCAAAAATTTGTCATTGGGTTAACAGCGGTTGTATTTCTGAAGAGATGGGGGTTCCCAACATTGAGTAACAAAAATGTTGTAGATAACACATAACAAATAAATAAACAACAAAAGTCACGTAAAGCTCCCACCACCTTAGTAAAGGAAGACCTTTATAAATCATCCGCATTGACCGACTCTTTGGCGTAGTTAGAAAACTGGTTTCGGGACTTAACCTTGATTAAAAACCTTAGCATAAACTCGCTTTATTGTCTGCTTAACTTGACGTTGCTGGTAGATGCATAACTGTTCGCCAACGGTCTAATTGTTGTAAATAGATATCACGCGTAAACCGACATCGAGTTTGCTAAAGTCAAGTCAAGTTAAAAACACCTTTATTCAAGGGTCATATGTGCCTAAGTATACATTGTTTTAAACAAAATAATTAACATCTGAATATAATTAGAACATACATCAGGTCTGTCGACTTCGCAGACTTCGTGGAACTCTCCACGAGAATGTATTGTTTACCTTCATTGAGCGCGCAACTTTCAGTGATCTAACATTTACTCTACTTCGCAGTCCATTATCTATGCATGTAAACATGGTCTGGTCAGTCCCGAGACAGCACAATGTTTTATACAGCGACAGATCACGTTCGTCTAACGTACGTATTGGCACAAGAGATAGGCTTTCACGAGGAATATTACATCTTTTTGATGTCCGTCTGGTAAATTTGGCCTATATCCTCTCAATGGCATTTTTACATTTTGCCATATAAGAAGCCCCAACCTGGTTGCAGTAGAGGAATATAGATAAGACTAGACTTCTGTACAAATTCACATAGAAATCAGGATTTTTTCAAATGAAACAGTAAAATATGGTATTACATAGTTGTGAAGCAGAAGTGACGGTGGCAGTAATATGTTAAAAGAAGTCTAATTTAGGGGTTACAATCGCACCAAGATCTCGAAAAGATTTAACTACTAGTATTGCATCGTTGGCGGGTGTATACAATGGCGAACTGCCATCTGACGACATCACGGCACATTTAGGCACAGATATTTGCATCCTATTCTCACAACACCAATTTTCAATGTTTTTAATTGCAAGTTAAATAATACTTGTGGAATTGTTGACGGCTGAGTATACTTTTAAATAGTCGGCAAATAAGAGATAAATGACATCTTCTGGAATCACTGTTGGGAGATCGAGGGCGTATATTTTGAAGAGAAGGGGCCCAATGCACGACCCTTGCGGTACCCCTGAAGTGCAGGGAAAGGAGTCACTTTCTACGTTACCGACATTGACGGTAAATTTGTATACCGGTAATGTATGCTAAAACCCATTGACAAGTTGTGGAATCATTACTTTCTAATTTTTGTAACATACTTTTTTTTATTTACCTTGTCAAGTGCCTTTGAAAAAATAAAATTTATGCAATGAAATGTTCTAAGATTATTTATATGTAGACTTTAATCGTGGATCATAGAGATAAGTTGTGTGCCTGTGGAACGGCTCCTGGCAAAGCGATGCTGATTAATGTCAATAATTTGTTACACACAAAAAGTTTTCAATATGATCAACAATTAACTTTTCCATTAAAATACACGCAATGGACAGTTGAATCACCGGCCGGTAGTTATCCACTGAATCCTTAGCACCTTTTTAAATATAGACGTTACAATTGACCTTCGAAATAATAAAGGGACTTGCCCATCACAAGACGATCTCTGGAAAATGTACAGCAATGATTCGGCGATAAACTCACAAGTGTTTTTATAAAAAAAAATAGTGGAATACCGTCTGGAGTAAAACTGCACTTGTCCTTGAGTGTTTTGATCTTTTTAATTATGTCCTCGATTGAGGTTAAAAGCTGCTTACGAATTGTCTGGTTATGACGTCTTTCTATACGCACGCGATCTGTCAGTGACGACGGCTGATCATCCGGAGGTGTATATACAGAGGAAAACAGTTTAGAGAATACCGCCGCTTCACTTCGGTTATTGTCAATGAGTACATTATCGACTTTTAGTAAGGGTAGTCCTCACGACCTCAGAGTCGCTTACTCGCGTCGCAAACAAATTATTTAGCATCCTTAAAAAATAGTTTTGATTCCTCAAGAATTCTCAACTGTGTCGAGGCCTTCCTACGCTTCACTGAGATGCTTTCAGTCGCATCTTCGGTCATGAGCTCCTCTGACTATCGAACATGGTTTCGCAAACTCGTCATGTTGGGATTAGTATTATTGTTTCTTTAGGGTTTAAATACCTAATAAGAAAGTGTATATAATCGACAAATGTATTATACATCTGCTCAATTTCAACACATCTTGTAAAGAATGTTGTCCAGTTTACGCTCGCAAGATTTGTACAAATCGAGTCATAATCAGCCTTCCAGAAGTTGAGCCCACCACCCGGCCCTAAGAAATGGGAAGAAGGGACCAGAATCAAGAAGCTGAGAGCCCGATGATCTCTAGCTATAGGGAATCCACGACTGCTGGCTCCGTGACGAGCTCCTTCTCAGATGTAATAAGCAAGTCGAGAATATTGTTTCTACTTGTGGATTGCATAACAGGCTGATCTAAACCATTAACGATGCAAAAGTTGGTAAAAACCTTCTCTGGGCTGGTAGCATCACTTAAGCGCAGATTTGACCAGTCAGTGTCAGGCATGTTAACCAACCACGCAACCACGCAAATAAGATAATTGACATCAAATCAGAATTCTAGAACTTCTATTACATTTTCGATACGGGCCTTTCTTTGGGCGCCGGAGTTCGCATTGGTGACGTAACAGCATATGATTCGAATGATAATGTAATCATAAAGCATGTCTACCGCTACGGTTTCCGAGCGTGTGGATGTCTCAATTCAGCGACAGTGTATTTCTTTGAGTGCTAAAATACACACTCCCCCACCCCTGGAAACTCGATCCATTCGATGCACCGAGTACCGGTCACCGAGTGAAACCTCTCTGTCACAAATTGCGCTAGTTAGCTATGTCTCTGAAATAAAAATTACATCGATGCTGTTTAATAAACAATAATCCGAAAGGGCATCCTTAGCGCCTGCAGGGGCTAACGGGCGGGCATTCAGATAAAAACAATTTCGACTAGTTTGAACACCCCCGGTTAATCGTGAATCGTTTCTTTCATCCGAGGTTGGTTGTACACCATAGCATTTCTGAGTGCCTCGACCGCAAGAGTCAGCTGCTCCAAGTGCGGCAGGACTTTGATGGGTGAGTTCGGTATCACCGGCTACGGCCGGTTTTTCAGTTGCCTTTCGTGACCTGGCGGCATCAACGGTGGACAATATTTGTTGCGGAAATGTGCCTGGTGCTGCTCGTTGAGGTTTGCAGGTTGTTTGTCTCGTTGGTATCGATCCTGACGACGTCTATTGTAGTTTTCGTTTCTCGCAGTTTGGCTGGTTTGGTGGGGGCCGGGAAACCCCGACGGGATGCGATGAGGTTGACGTTAAAAGCGCGTTTTTATGCGCAGGGGCAAGCGATGCCAACTGTTGGGCGGAGACACTGGGGCGGCAATTTAGTCCAGATTGTTTTAATACAGCAGGTAAGCTGGGAAGAGGCCGGGATGTGGAGGTACTGGTGACAGAGGTGAAGGCGGTATGTTGAGCCGGGGGGGGGGGACCGGTGGTGAAGGAAAGGGTGAAAGACGGTGTTGAAAAGGAGCGATCCCGGATTGATTGTTGAAGTTGTTTCTGCTGCTGCCGGCAACAGGGGAGAAAATTGCCCGGTAGGAATGGTTAGCTGGCTGACGCCGAGTTGAACTGAACTGTTAAGCCCCCAAATATCTGGTTTCTCTCCCAGGAAACTGGCGGCTTCACGGGCGATAGGCCTGGCCGCCTGACTTGCTCCACGGCGGTTGAAATGGTCACCATCGGTGTCCATCGACTGAGCTCAGCGCTGAATATACGAGAAGTCAGGATGAAACACGGCCGAATCTTTACATTTAGCCAACATTTTACCGGTGGCAACCTCGTAATACGCGCGGCGGTTTCTACCTTTTTTTTTGGAGGAGGTATTAAATACAGTTACGCACTATCGTTACGAGTTTATCTCTAGCAGTGTAGGACTCGACCCCAACGGCTGGATGTTACTCCGTTGTGACCCATACCCACTAAACGCACCTCCCCCCTTAAGCTTTACTCGTTGATAGCCCAGTCTCTACCTGAGCCGCCTCTTACTCCCGGAATAGAACAGACTGTCAGCATGACGTTGTTGACTTTCAGAGCGTCACCAGGTCATCCAGCTGATGCTGCCCCCCCCCCTTCACACCTCGACAATATCATCACTGGCTGGGCTCTTTAAGATGTCGTTTAGCCCGGCGTGCAGCATCGGGAGCTGGTCCATCGGCTGTGTGTTATATATTACTTCAAGTCCTCAATGTCGGATTTAAAAACACACAATACTTATTATTACAAGCGGCCTGTTTGCCCACAGGCTCAAATATATTCGTTCCTTCACTTCTTTTTTAATTCTGCTTTTACAATGTATGCACATAAATGCTGTTCGGTTCTGAGCCTCTGAACAAGCCACCGCAGTATGTACATGCGATAGCTGATGTCACAAGGCAGGCTGGGGTAGACGGTGTCGAAAATGGGGCCCGCCGTCTTGTTGCGCGGGGCCCAGTCGGTGTGTCATAGTTGAAACTCATCTCCAAGGGGAGACGCGGCGCCTCAGGCAGAACAGCGGATCCTGATCTGTACATTATTTTTAATCTTAAATAGTATATTATTATTGTCACAAAAAAATGCTATGCTGCCTTTATGTACGCGACGCCAGATACTTCTTATATAGTGAAGCGTTATCCTGCGTTAACTCCGATTAGCTGAGCAGCCGTTAGAATTTAAATTTGAAAGCACGGCGGTCCGCTAGGAGCCTTCCGACCGCTGCGCGGGTGGTTTCGTTATGCTTCACCCTGCTGAGAAGAACCTGTTTGAACTTTACAGCGGCCTGGCCTCCTACTTTTCAGTCGTACGGCTACACACAATACACTAAAATTATCACTGAAGTTCACGAATCACTATGGTATGTCACTATCTGGGTTTCCCTTCCTGCGTTCACACAGGCAAGCGTGATCTTTATTATTATTATTATTATTATTATTATTATTATTATTATTATTATTATTATTATTATTATTATTATTATTATTATTATTATTATTTCGTATTGGTGCTACTTCTCCAGTGAAAGAAAGTGTTTGCTGGCTTGGCTGTGGCTATCAACTTCGCATGCCTTGCATTTCCAACGGAAAACGTCGTTTTCATTGTCGGCGCGATGAGTTGTTGATATAACTGTTGGCGCCACTTTGTAGTTAAGATGTTCCAACATCAAAATTTAGTTGAGTAGCCGTTAGAATTCGAATTTGAATGGCATGGCATGCCGCTTGAAGCCTACGAGCCGTTACGCGGGTGGTTTCGTTTTAGCTTCACCATGTCGTGTGGATCTTCACAGCCTCATGGCTGCTCGTGCCTCTGTCGCATGGCCACACACAGTGCACTAAACTGATCACTGAGTTACAGGCATCACTCTGGTATGTTACTTCCTGGGTTTACCAACCAGCACACACATGAATAGACATGCTTGATATGCGCACGTCCGCACTCCTTAGCGTCTGCCAAGTTATTATTATTATTACTGTTGGCCATGGCCCAGGGAGCAATGTATATATATGGAATTGCTACTTGCTGACCCGTTGGCATGGTCATTCCAACGAAAACCATTAATTTACACTGGGATATAGATATGCACTCTACGTTTATACGCAGCAAAGTTAAGCCAAGTAAATAGACGTTTCATCAGCAGTTTTACTTAGTTTTCTTGCATAGGCATCATTGAAACTGTGGTGTTATAAATGTACAATGCTGTGCCTGATAGGCAGTTAAAACTAGGAAATGGAATGAAACACACACTTGAATCAGCTTAAAACCCTACATGATATACACATGTAGCATCATCATGCAACCTTAGTTCAAAATGCAATATTGATATTATATGTTTATTTCTACTCTTAATTGTGGTTCCTTGTTTGCGCTACAACTTTATATATCCACATGAATAGTGTGAAGCATATGCACAAGTAACAGTAAGATTTTAGACATTGACGTAGTATCTGGTATAATTACAATTATTTATCTATGGGTTATGTACGTATGTTTATATGGTTTAACCAGACCCAATGATATAGTGCGTCCTCACAGCGTTTTTGAATTAATTAAGTTATACGAGTGTCCTGATATTACTATGCAACTTCTTTCACAATATAGCACCTAAATTACAGAATGATCGAATAATGGGGTACACTTCTTAAAATTATTAATGTAGGTATATACTCTTCGTCTCCGTACGTCGGCACGATATTAAGCGCCACCTCGGCTTACCATCACAAATGGAGATCTTTTCAAAACTGCCACCACGCCATGTAGTCTACCGCTATTCGTGGCCCGAGCGACCCTTGTCGTTGTATGACTGACTAATACAAGAGCACTATGGCAGACGGCTATGGCCAGCATAATTATACACTCTACTTCTAAATGGTGATTATTCCAAGCGTGCTATATATCTCCCAGTCTGAAGCAACTGGATACTGTCAACGTTAAGTGTTGTGGAATACGCTGATATATATTGGAAAGTCGTTGATGCCGACCTCTTCAAAGTGAATAAAATGTATGAATAAACGAATTACTGTTATTCTTGATCTCAAAATTCGACAAAACGCGGCGCGCGATTATTATCACTGATTTGTCAATCTCATTAAGAGTTGTCGATGAACATTATTTCCTTTAAGTTAGACTTGACTTGCTAACGATATTTGGTTGACGGGTGCTTCCTCCGACAATCGTGCTCGATGTCAGCGATCAGTCTAGTACGAGCAGCAGCCCAATTACTTAGCCTTGTGTTAAGTAGACCATCTTTGTACGACGCCGGAATTCTGGCGCAGCAACTTACGAGATACAATATTTTAAAAAACTTGACAGTTGCAGTAAATGCCAAAAAAAAATATATATATATATATACGAATTTGTCGCCAAGACAAAATTCGACAGATAAATGGCTCAACTTTGTAATGATGGAAATGTAAACTTGTGTATTGTACCGATGTGTCGTTTTGATTTGGTTGCTATAACCTGTATCCGAGAAATGTTCTACCTGCACATAAGATTGATTGAACCACTTTATTCAAGGTAGAAATATGCATTTGCATATATGCATGTGTGTCCTGTGATAAACATGTAGTTATAATCTGCATGTAGTGCAGGGTGTTGGCGGCCCCTAACACTCATTATTATGCCTAGAGATCCTCTATGGCTATAGGTCACTGGTGTAGCGCTTCCGTGCGATTAACACAGGAACCATGTTGCTAGCTAGCTTTTCAACGAACATCTTGTTGAATGGACGCGGGCTTTGTCTCCGCTGGAGCAGCATCCTTTGATCAAGCTTTTCAATCACGTCAATTGTGTGGGAAACGTCGACATGGCACCGGTCAACATGGCAGCGAAATGCATATGTCAGTAGTCGGGGGGTGTACAGCTCAGGAGAGCGTACAGCAAAGGATCGGACGATCCAATTAGCACGTTAAGTAGCCCTTGTGACAACATCAGTAAATTAATACGCATACGCGATTACTGTTTGCAAGTAGTAAAAAAAAACAACGCACATTCTGCAGCAAAACGGAAATGGACAACAGCATGACGGAGCGGAAAGCAGCAGGAGACTCGTACAGTTTTCTCTAGACAATCACTGCTCTTCCGTCTCGCCACCTCCGAGCTCCGAGGACTATGTGTACATGTTCGGAGTTCCTTAATTTGTTGCATGAGATCTTTTACAACTTAGAATTAAAAACATTTTTAAGGAAGTTGTTTTTAATTCTAGACTATCCTCCGTCCCCTACGGAGGGGAAGTTTGCACAACTCCTGACCTCCAATCTTGTAAGGCTGATTGCATTTCTATATCTGAAATGCAGGACACCATTTTTATGAATGAACAGGTCCAAATCAAGGGTGTCTGCCCAGACCTTGAAAGCGTCTCACGTTGTCTGAAGACGACATCTGTCCTCTACAGTGCGGAATCGACAGTAAAGTTTCACATCATCAGCATATACTTTAGCTTGAACTCTTCATGGAATTGTATACCTTTGTGAATTGGTGTATAGAATATATATCAATTTGGGTTTCCAGGAGCTGCAGCGTCGTGCTGTAACATTTGCGATAGGCAAACTAGGCTTCCGATATTAGA
Source organism: Dermanyssus gallinae (assembly GCA_003439945.1). Lineage (NCBI taxonomy): Eukaryota > Metazoa > Arthropoda > Arachnida > Mesostigmata > Dermanyssidae > Dermanyssus > Dermanyssus gallinae. Next base: position 45,618 of record QVRM01000840.1, read on the forward strand.
CCTTGGTCTCTAGCGTTTGTATATATGGCTTTCGCAGTGACGCTTCCAATAAGTTTGCTGGCTATCACCGTTAGCGAGACGGGACGCTTACTCGCAGCATCAGCCTTATTGCATTTCTTATCTACGGGGTGCATTATAGCGGAGCTAAACAGACCCGGCACTGTACCATCTTCCAATATTAGACGAAAAATGCGGCTTAGAGGCTCACACATTGAATAATCTAGTTTATTGAACACGATCGCCGCAATTCCGTCAGGGGTCGTGCTCGTTGTGTTTGATAGCTTCCGCAAGTGCTTCCGCAAATTTGTGGAGGAAACATCCACATCGTTCATGATGTGAGGGGACGGTGTTCCTTCTGGTATATGCGGAGCCGGCTGTAACAGGCGCTGCTGTAACTCTTCAGCAGTCGGATAAATGTGATAAAATATTTCTCGTAGAAGCTTTGCCTTCTCGATGTCATCCGTTGCAAACGTTCCATCCTTATGTTTAACGGACGACAGTGGTCATAATTCTCGACCTCACTAGCTTGACACCCTCGACGGGTCTTTGCTGCGAATGATTGCACTTTCGCTTAGTACTCGTTGGCTCCGGGAAGCTCTGGCTATTTCTTTTTAACCCAGGCTATTTTTGATGGCTCAGAAACTGCTTCAAGAGCACTGAAGTTTACGTAGATGAACATTTATTGACCCTTTTCCAGTCTTCTGTAAAGGTATCCATGACTATTAGAAAGTACGTATACTCAAGCCATTTGTGATTTATATTATTTACTGACGTGCAGCTCTAGAAGAAGATATCCTAATTTGTTAAATCCATGTTTTTGTTTTTGTAATCGAATCTGTGTGAGCAATGCATGTTAACCGGGCGTAAAGCCAGAATAACAGACGAAACCATTTGATGATCGAATTCGACTGGGCCCGGGGATACTACAACTTGACTGACTGCATCGTCATTGCACAAAACAACGTCCAATATAGAGCCGAGCCTCGTTGGTTTGTCAAGGAACTGCCTGAATCCTTCTGCAGCGCAGATGGATTCTCAATGCACAGGCGGTGCACTTCACTGTCGTTTGACATTATTGGCGGATTCTGTCATCACAGTTGGGACAGGTAAGCGCTTCTTTTGCTTTTGTCGTTGTTGTCGCTGCTGAGTTTCACCTTTTCTGGGTCTTGTGTCCTCGTTCTCGATGCACGGGCCATGTTGGACGCTTCTTGCCACGGTAAAATGTAGGCTATTTTTCAGGAACTTGCCAAAACACGCCAAACCCCTGTTTGCATTCGAACAGCTGACTATATTCTCACAAAAATTCTCATCACTAGCTGATAGACGTATACCTAATAAATTTACTTCTAAGATATTGGAAAATGGTTTTTAATGAGATGCAATAAAGTAAGAGGACTTTATGCTCAAATGAAATGCAAAGATTGTGATTTATTATTAAATTTACGCAGTGGTTTTACATTTAATTAAATTGTACATATATGATTATATATGGATCCACTTGCATTAGAGCCATATGCAAGTATAATCACCACAAAAGGTGAATATATTATTTTAACAATTAGTTCACTTCAATGATACGTGTAACATATGCATAATGTATTATACTGAAAATAAATGCATCATGTCTTAAAAATAGTTCAGCATTATTACTGTTCTTGTATCTCGCATGCCTTTTTTCTGCGACAGTACAAATTAGAGAATGTCGTACGACACGTTGTTCAGCCGGCGTATTATCCATACAGCCAGTATCTGCGTGCTGCACGTTTGAAGCTTTGTCAATAAAAAATGTCGATAAAAAAATCGTAACTTGTCAAAAACGGCAACGAAACTAAAATTCCACAACATATTTGTCGTCGGCAAACTATCCAACTACTCTTCCGTCACAGGTCCAATATCTTGGCCAGATAGCGGTTCCTTTTTAAATGTTTTTTTGTCGTGTTGACGGAACGTAATCTGTAACAGATACAAAAAATGAACGTGTTAGGCATCGCATAACATACCACATTGAGAATATCTATAATGTAAACACACTTAGTTCATTAGAGTGTAGAGGAAACAAAGCAAATTGATAGAACTGATTGTGTATTAATTACTAGGTACGCCAGGATATTAAAAACAACACCAAACAAATAGAAGTGTCAAATAGGAACGAAATTCGCAGCAGGCTTGCCGCAGCACACGGCATATATGGTTAAGACCAGTAAATATGGTAACTGTGCGCGACTGTATGCTTTATTGTACTACACAATAAAAATAAAATTGTGCCCTTGTCGTTGTCGCACAGATAACTAAGTAAAAAACAAATGTTTTACAGCGCGCGTCTTAAAGCTTATCCGAAAGGCATACATAACATCAGGGGGTATGCTTGCCTAAACTTACTTGAAATATTTTCACTGCCAATGATGCTCTCGAATTCCATCCACCGTCCGGTCACAAATCTCGGTCCTGCTCCGGCATTTGCAGATCCGAATAGTTGAAATGGGCTCTCTCCACGGGGCTCTTCGCACTCGAGTACCACAAATCCATAACGCTTGTTGGGAAACAGTTTCTTGATCACACCTCGGCAGAGTACGCCCCGATGAGGTGAATGTTCGGGCGTAGCTAGACGCTGCAGATCTGCTATTTGCCGGAGGTTGGGGTAGGGTAATGACCGGTACGTGACGAGGGCACCCGCCGTCGACGACGACGATGGAGAAACGTCGCCCGGCGGCATTAAAGCCGCATTTTTTCTAGCTGTCGTCAGCCTTGCAGTCGCCACCGTAGCCGTTGTCGTTGTCGTCGTCGTCGTCCTTATGCTCCTTGTTGTTGATCTCTTCGTAATTGCTGTCGTTGTCGTCGCCGTCTTCACCACCGCCACGAATCTCGCTTGTGGACGCCGACACAGTGCTCCTACCGGCCCCACTGGTAGCGAACGTCTTGTTTAAAATATAAAGCATCGCAAAGTAGATATTTATATTTTGAGAACACAACTATTTTAATACCCTAGTTAATTCCTTAAACCCGTATCACAAGATGTTTGAGTGAGAGGATATAATAAATACGGCAGATTATTTGACATGGGGCTAAGCAATCGAAAAATGAATAATATAACCGAAATATAATAATAATAATAATAATAATAATAATAATAATAATAATAATCCAATAAGTCAACATACAATAACATCTGGGTTGAATAACGCTACATACTTGCGCTGTACTGTCAAGTGCTCCAAATTCGCTACTTTTTGTGTAGTTTTTTTCTGCACTATTATTGGGGGTTCACACCTGCTGGCTAGAGGTGAACCCCCAATAGAATTATAACAAATTGCGCTGTCTGGACTATTGCAGCAGTAGTGTTCTACAATACAATTATTACTCGTAGGCTATGATTGCTATCGTTAAGATGTCATATCGGATGATCTCTTGTGCAGCAGCAAAGGTTACATTATAATGGAACAGACATGGAACCGATGGACAGCTGATAATTGACAGATATGAGGTGTAACCAGTGCTATTTTTCTGGAAGGTTTCATTTTGTTTTGCCTAGTGCGCATGCGTCACTAGCAGCTTGCGTATTAGTGTGGAACTTACAGACCCAATAGGCCAGGATTCCTTTCTACCCACCCAGGTTCGTTAACATTGGGCATTTTTTGAAGCCGTAGGAGAGGCGTCTCTGCCAATTCCTCTTGACTCAGCTATGTCTTCCCTATCTTTCTGCATATCTACATGCATCCAGATAGGGAGCTTATGTCAATGTATACACCGTTCTGGAGGGGTATGTCAAGAGCTTGAAGACTTGGCTGCATTTCCATTCTCATATCCCCCGGCTTTTTGGTTCGACCCCTTTTCTGAAACCACGTGAACCTCTTCTGCCTAGCGGTTCGACCCCTTTTCTGAGACCACGTGAACCTCTTCTGCCTAGCTGTTATCTTGGCTGTAATGATCGTCACAATGGCGTCGAATACCTCCGTCGCCTCCTTCCACGCTCTCTTTTCGACCCAAGAAAAGGCAATCTAATTATCCGCAAATTAACTAACTAATGACGCAGTAAAGCTCTCCAACGATATGCTCGCATGGATACGAAGTCTCGCAAACTTAGGGGAAGAAGGGGAATCTACTAAAATTATTTAGTGTAAAAACTAAACTTGAATTTTTAAACTGCACATACGCTCGATGGCTCTCAAGCACGAATGTAGTTGCGTAACAAACCTCATAACATACCGTGTAAACTCAGAAACAGTGCGTCATTGTGTCGAAGTGTAATAAAGCACTTTTTGCGTGCAGACGCTTATCTGTGTTGAAGTTTGTGTGCATGCAAACGTCGCAGCTTAAGCGATATGGCTCGGTAGCAAATTTTACAATTAAACTAAATAGAAACATCCTCAGTACAACGGTATAAGATAAAACATCTTATTTGGGCGTAGTTGGATCTATGAAACTACTAATGCATGGTGATAATACACAAAATTGTATGTAATATGTTGAAAATAGGTTGCTTGTACTGCCATCAAGTCTCAAAGAAAAGTGACTATTTTTTGCACCACACTTGTATGGCTTTAACAAGGACCCCCAGTACGCATAAAGCATGCTACCAGTTAACCTCTAAATAAAGATTAAAGCACCGCTGTTTTGGTTTAAGCTCAGCCGGCCAACTTTGTGATTGCCTTGACATCCGATCGAACAGTCAAAAAGCCTGTTCGGTATCCCCAAAACCGTCATGTTCAGTTTGTAAATTGCTTCAAACGTCACAAAAAACCTTGTCAGTTAAGCTACCTGTGCCGTTCTTGTCTTAAGCAAACCCTAACATTGGAATAAAGAAACAGTCGTCTACACATATATGCAAACATGCAATATTGCATACCTGATGAAGCCAAGTGCCATACCTTTGAGGGATATCTCGCTCACGCAGAGATCATTCCCTTGCCAGTTTGTCGATGTTAGACATTTTCTTCGCCGATGTTAGACATTTTCTTCGCCTAGTACTTCGTCCTCCATTTTCTCTGGCGAATCGCTTGCCGGCTGAGCTTCCACTGACGGTAATAAAATATTATAGATGTTATTATATTGGCAGAAATTCAACGCCCAATTGATTAGTCTATACATTTTAGGTGTGGCAAAAATGTTGTCATTATTATAGTTCATATATTTTTCTTGTTATTACGATGATGATTGTAATTATGTATTTTGTCTTGAATTATACAACGGAATACCTGCTTTAATCAACAATCTGAATATAGGACACAATTGTCTCTACAAGACTTTTGTATTGTATGAGACCAGACCAAGGCCGGTAAGGGAGTAACTATGACTCTCTTACCGGCCTTGGTCTGCTGGCGCGCGACTTCCGCGCGCTGCGGGGACCTTCACGGGGCCCCCTTGTAAGTTAGTCAGACGGTACAACTCCCAATAGTAACACTCCCGTGTTTAACATCTACCGGGGGGCAAGGCATACGATAGAAACTGGGTGTCAACGAATTCATATTGTCATCCTGTCGTGGCCCATTCGAGGGCTGTTAAGGCTATTGCCAATACGGGGGGACCGTTCTGCACGAGGACCCCCGGGCCGGACGGTTAATGCCCCGGGTGACACCCGGTGGTACCGTCCGGGACGCCTGCTGCCTTGGCTTAATAGGCAAAATGAGTGAGAAGTGGCCACATGAAAACAGACCACCGGTCGAGAGGTGCTTTACCCGCTAAATCTAAATAAACTAAGATAGCGGCATATGCACACATATTGCCCTTCTCGCTTAGATTTTTAGTTTATTACAGAATCAGCACCGCCTTGTCGAAGGGAAAATCTGCGTATCCATACTTTCTAAGGAAAACCAGAAAAAAACTATGGAAAACTAACGAGATAAAAATGGTATTGGACCTATTCTCATTTGGTTAATATGCACCGCGGCGTGCTGGCGCCCAAAAAATGCTAGGCTTTGCTCGAGGAATTGGCCAAAAGTAACGTTAGGTCCTGTTTGTTTCGTGAATAAAGAAACTAACTAATGGGGAATGTGTTTGGCTCGAGCTTCTCGACTGCTCTACCGGTCATACTTTAAGCATGACTGCCTTCCCGTCGGAGCAACACCCGCGATGCCCTAAAATACCCAGTCGCCCTTGTGGAAGAGCGTATAAAATGAGACATTTCGTTAGACCTAAAAACCACTGAATAGTCCTTTGAACACCCTGTCAGAGACCAGTTTTCTGTGTTGTGCAAGATGCTCCATTTCCTCTTAGAGATGCGAAGGGCTATCATTAGTGCCTCATTAGTGCCACCAGCCGTTTTCGTTCTGCATGTAGCAGGCCTAGCGAAAGTCAATACTAGGTGGATACGCTGCTCGAGGAACTGGCAATAAAGAACTACGAGTTTAAACAAATGAAACTCGATGTCTACAGTTCACACACAAAATACGAAATATGCACTTTATAATGCGGAATTACACAGTTTTACTTAAATCGTGCATCAGATGCGTCTCGAGCTTAAATTAATTTCTTTAAGCAAAAAACTGAATGGCCAATTCGTAGTGAATGAGTGTATATTTATATAAGTATCTGAGTGCCTGTAAGCCTGTGATTGAGTTTGAAGATACCCCTTACTCTGCAATTAACACCACAAAATCTGTCAAGCGTAACACACAGTACAATAGAATATCCAAGATCATGTAAACTGCGGTTTGCAAATTGCTTTGGGTCAGAAGGATAGTAGTGGAACCCTAAAACAATCCTTAAAAGGCTGCTTAGTATCGTTCCCAAAGAGCTGCGTGTTGCAATTTAGTAGTGAGTAATGACAAGTTAACCAGTGGACGTTAACAGAAGTAAATTTAGACGTTAATTAATCAAGCAGCAAGAACGCGGTCAGACTTACCGTCCTCCTCAGCTTCCGAACAAGCCTGGGACTTATCGGGCGCCGGAGACGATCGGCTGGTGTCTTGATATTTTACGGGCTGTTGTACGGGCGACGGCGACCGTGATGATACAGTCGACCAGGACGAGCTCCCGACGGCTGACGTCAGCTCGTCGGAGCTATCCTCGCTGCTCGAGGATGAGCCCTGCTCATCAATTTGAGCTTGGAGTTTCTTCATCACCCAATCCGGAATGTCCACACCGAGATCATCTAGATCTCCCTTGTGGATTTTAAAATAAACAGGGAGCCCGGCCGGTAGTCTTGCTCGTAGGGCCCGCCGCCTTTGTTCCCTACGTAGATCTGTTTCCGATTCTGATGACAGCTCCTTTATAATGCAGTATAATATAAAAATTGTATTACATATATATATATATATATATATATATGAGACGACTGATGGTTAGGGGATCACAAATGCGCTATCACGAATAATCTTGCTTTTTTTCTGATGAATAGACAATCTGCAGTTTGGCGAAAATGTTTGACACTAAGCTAAAGCTGTCTGATCTGAGCGGTTACAATAGCACTAGCTTTAACGTGGACAACCGACATTGTTTTGTTCCGATAACTTTGTTCTATAGAATTTGCTCGCTAACCTCTATGCCTTGGCGCAATGCAAGTCTCAGATTATGCAACTTAATATTATTTCGGTTATCATTTATTCTAAATCGGCCATTCAGCACAGCTACCCGAGTCATGTAGTTTATTTCTTTTGCTTGAACGTTCACGTCACTTAGTATGTAGCGGCTTTCAAAAGCTTTCCTACGAAGTCTGGTTGCTAGACATATTTTGTTAACTGTAAGTGGAATCTAATAATTACACTAATTTAAACCTCTTTGAAAAATGTTTTTAATTCTGGATCATCTTCCGTCTCCTACGAGCTTGGAACTCAATTTGAGGTATATCTTCGAGAAACTACCGTTGGCTTTTTCAAGACCCGAAAAACCTTCTTGAGATTTGAGGTTTTCGGCTAAGGTCTATGCTTTAAACGCATAATCTCTAGCGTTGCTGCCTCCTATTTAATACAAGAAAGAAATATTAAGTAAATAATAAGTAGATCTAAATAGGTGTTTGTGAATCTCCAATCAGGACGGCGCGTGAGCGCAATGGCACAAAGGTGGTTCGTCTACTCTATGCAGTAATAATTAACTTCTATCCTCGAGCATCTAGAAGGGAAGTCTCCAATAATCGAGATTTCAATTTTATATGACACTATGAAACCACTCGTAACATATTGAACGTATATATCCAGGCACGCAATCGTAGAATCCATCCGGGTCCGTGGACACCTGCTCAGCAGATAAGGAGACCCCTCCTATTTGTCACCGCTGCCGATGCCCGGGCCACATGGTCCGCAAATGCACAGCGCCACGGCCTTATTGCTACGTTTGTTACCCTGCAGGGCACCGTGCAGACTCCATGGCTACCTTTCCTGCCGGTAGCAGGTCGACTAGCTGAGAAAAACCGACGACCACAGACCCCTCACCGATCCCCCAGGTTGCACAGCCCGCTGCTCAGGCGTGTACTTTCGGCTGATAGGCAGGGTCTGGCCTTGGTGCCCGGCTCCGCCCAGATCCGGGCGGCGGCTGACTTCTCGCGGAGATACCACGATTTGAGAGCCGGCGTCGCGCCAGGCCCTCGCGTCGGAAAACCACCGTTTCAGCTGACGACGGCGGACTAGTTCGGCAAGTGGCCGGCGGAGCATCCACTCAGAACGAGAAATTTAAACCAGTGTCGGGCAGCTCACGACTTGCTCGGCGCATACACAGGTCGAAACGGATATCCCTATGTTTTTTCTCTGAGCCAAACATCGCCACCGCGCGGTGGACGGCAAACGTCTACAGGAATAATTCGGCCGACACGGCGATATGATGAACGGGACAAGGCACAGGTATTTCTGTCAATAGCAATGGCTTCGGATCGGGGTACCCCTAGGTGTATCTTCCAGGATCCCCCCTTACAGTTTAGAGCTGCTACTCTATACCCAACAAGCCACTGGCGGATTTTGAAGCATTCCTAGGCGGGTTGGCCACTTCGAATTGCAACAGCACGGGCCACTTATGACTGGGCACATCAGATAAACACAGAACGAACAACGTGGCGCCAGTCATCTGAGTTTGCGCTTTCCGGCCGCCACACCGCCGACATTCAGCTTACCTGGACGCTCATGAGCAAGACACGTTTGCAACAAAGCGAAAAGCTCAAATTAGAGGTTTAAAAGAGTGGCCAAAGGAAGGTTTATTAAGGAGCGATATTCAACCTGGCCTTCCGCAGGGTCTCGACGCACCCCGGCTCTTGGAACAAACCACCGAAGGATCCATGAGCAGCTCCTTATGCCACAAATCCAAACCTTAAGCGAAAAAAGAAGAGTTTTAGTAGGTGAGAGTCCCACACTAAGGAGGAGGCAACCTACGACGACAACGATGATGACCGACTCAAGAGACATGCCGCATCGAGACAATCGTTAAGGTGCCAAAACGGAAATTGTTCGAGATTCTTGTGACGGTAGACCGTCCTGGCCGAAAACGCAGGCTAGTGCTCGACCCACACACACTAAATAAAGTTATTCTTATTAATATATAACACCAATGCTCAACGCGCGAGATGGCTTCTAGTCCGGAAAGCCGAGACTACACAACTTTTTAGACGCCGACCGGCAGATACCGCTATTGCCGGGCCCTCCAAAGGAAACTCAAGCGCCCGGAAGGCTTGAGAAATGTCTCAAGGTGGCAGATGACAATTGTATGGGGTGAAGGACGCACAGTACTCTACGCAATCAGAGCAGTCAGACCACTACAAGAACTTGCAGTCCCTATTTTAACGCGCTCGAGAAGTTGGACTACGCCTAAACAGGGGTTGCCAGCTCTGCTTCTGCATGATGAAAAGCGTGTGTCGGGGTTGCTATTAATGCAACCTTTATTGAGGTTACAAACCATTAAAAATAAAGTAGCCTTCTCGAAGCCAACAAAAGCACATACAAAAGGGACACAATAAAAGTCCCTACACCAATACGGTAAACACTTTAAAATCATGCTTTCCACTAATATATAATGACGCACTAAAATTTAGGCGTTTCGCTATTCCTTAAATGCTTATGACATTCAATGCTGCATAGCTTGACTGCTTTCACACTTAAAATCCACGGGCAGTGTCGTTTGATTCAGTGCATGTAGTCATTCCTTTGAAACCGAACATATGCATGGCATGATTCAATTTCGCCAGTTCGTAAATGTCCAAGACGTTTTTTAGCAGAAGCTAGTGTTAAGCTTTTTTCAACCTGGGACGCTTAAACATTTTCAATTATCGAAGTTCACACTTTTGGATTAGAATTGATTCACAAAAAACACAGTTCTAGAATTACAATTTTTTTTTAGGTAAGTGTAAAAAATGTTTAACTTTTTTACCTACCTACCAACCTAGAATTTTTTTTATTAAAAGAAAAATTCTAGGTCGAACTAACCTAGAATTTTTTTTAAGACAAACATGTTTATTTTGTCTATATACTTTACAAACAACAAAATTTAATAATGCTGAACTACATATGTTGATATACAGCACTTTGAAATTCTCACCTCTGTCGGGATGTCGTCGGGCGTATGCGGCGTAAGATCTTCATCGCAACATTCTAGAGGTCCCTGGAGATAAATTGAGAACCCGAAGAAAATAGCAGCTGCCATCAAACACAACGTGCATGCGAATGCCGTATATCCGGCAAATACCGGCCATGGCTTTACGGAAGCCAGCATTTTTTCCTTGCCTTCCGGCAACCTGGACTGCAAACCAAGACAACATATTCATAACAGAACTTAGTATATTAATATTCATAATATAACCAAGTATCTATAGTCGAAGTAAAATAATAATAATAATAATAATAATAATAATAATAATAATAATAATAATGAAACGAACTCCCATACATAGCAGAGGTGATCTTTTATGTTAAAGGCTCTCTACATAACGTGGACAAGCAATGACGCTAAAATTGGCTGTTTCTACCGATTAACAAGTTGATTAAGAGAATACTGCCCAAACACAGACATATGCGTGGTGCTCGCACAGGCGAACAAGACATACCAGAAACATAATTATGGGAAATATAACTGCTAGGATCAGCCAAAAAACACCGGTGCCGTACCCAGTGATAAACGATAGTTTGTGACATATGCATTTTAATGCATTACTGGCAGTTCTGTGTGTATTTCTACTATCTGGCGATCCGCAAGCTCAGGAACGCGAATGAACAGAGCGTTTGACTTTAACAAAGTTATAAAGTCACTACGAATAAAGGTGAAGGTTGTTCTATAAAAACCTAATTGTTGGTCTCATCGTTATAGCAACGTAATCGCAAAGCTTTCCTACCAATGTTTGAATCAAGGTTTTCGCGGTGTATGAAAACGTTGTAAACAATGGTCAATCTACAAAACAAAGGGCAACTCCGTCAACCTCAAGACCTAATATAGATTGTCTTCTGATAAGTGTGACCGTTAAAACAAGTACATCACGCATCTCACATAGGATCCTCCTTCACTGCCAAACCGAGATACCAACTCAGCAACTTGACGCCAAAAAACATTCAAACATTTAGTCACCTTTGCCAGATAGTATAGCTCAGCTCAGCAATTTGGGTTTCTACCAACTGGGAAGGCAGCGGAGGACGTCATCAGGTACGTTTAAGGACAAAACATTTAACTTACATGACATACGCAGTGCTTATAGACTTCCGCAAAGCATAGGATAGTGTCCCGAGAAACAAATGATTGCAAACATTATTTAACAATTTTCAAATCAACACGCGCAAATACAACCATGTTCGGATTGCATTTAACCAAACAAATACTTGATCAAAAACGGCGATCTTTAGTTCAGCAAAAAAATCATCATTCTGCATGATGGCGGCCACCAGACGGACGCAGTTTTTGTCTGCTCTAGCAAACGAAAAACCTAACCTCAAAGGACGTGCTATCTAACTCGACGATGCTTTAGTAAGACACAACTCGTTTTTTCCACGGCACTTGTAATTATGCTGTTACTGGTTGGAGACGTCGAGAGCAACCCAGGCCTTCCATCTGTCACTTGTGGTGGTGATATCCATCAATCAAAAGATCGCACTGTTTGTGAGGGCTGCAGTAAACCACTCCATACTTATTGTGCATACCAAATACCCGATTGGTACACAACAAACTGCAAGTCATGCTTTCAAATGGAGGACGCAAGAATGCATGGCTGACAGTTGGAAAAGGAGGACACGAAGGAGGAGGTGACAAATCGTGAACAACGTGCAACAACTGGTACAAACAACCTGACAGATCTGAAAGTTGTAAACGTTCAAGACGTGCCCGAAAGACCTCGCATGAAAGCGCTATTTATAAGCCACGTCAATGTGTCACATATATGTGAGAATATACAACAATATGTAGCTCGGATTGTGGGTAACGATGGGACGAAGTGACAAAATTTTCAGGAATAAACCAGGCATATTATGATAGTCTTCATATAAATATAGCAGCTAAATAATATAAAGAACTACCGGACCCTGGGATGTGGTCGGAGGGGATACACATTCGTCCTGTTCGCGGACAATTAAAACCATTTAGAATATACGGCGCAGATAAAACGACGACCGCAGGGACTAAGCGCAGCAGACAAACTGAAGAAGAGGACGATACACACAATCGATGTCTTCAACACGCATACTATATAGAGGGAACTATGTATAATCTAATACGTGACTGCAAGCGTACTTAAATATTATTAAAAACTGGGCTAATTATGTCAGCAGGCCAGTAGCACAGAAAACTGGAGTTGTCCAGGGTGACTCCGCAAGCCCGTTTCTCTATGTTGTATATAGCTGGCTTAGCGGACGCCCTCAGAAATATAAAAGCAATACATGCATTTTATGCTGACGACCAAGTGGTGCTTGCAAAAACACGAAACCACTTGCAGTTTTATCTCCAGAAAGTCTCCGATTGGTGCCAAGAACACCAATTAATCATCAACATCGCCAAAACGAAAAAAAAACTACGTTTTAGTAAAGGCGGATCGTACGCTGCAGATGACCGGTGCATCAATATAGGGGAGTAAATATTAAACTCATTAATCACTTTTGCTATCCAGGGATAACAGTGGCACACAGTAAATGCGTAGCAAGGCCACGGCGGCCATGATTCTAGTGGGAGACGTTACTGACATGGACCTAAAAATCACGCTAAATGTATTTAGAATAAAAATTGTTTCTATAGTAAGAAGACATTTTAGAAGCCTACAGAGAATTTAGAGACCCCCCCAACATGGCGTTTGTAATGGGTCTCTATGTCGAGTCCTGCTTTTTGCAGCAATAAATGGAAACTTTTATCACAGAAAAATAAATCTATAATATGCCGAACAACATGGCATAGGTACCACAATCCCATGTGCTCAAGAAGAAATTGTTATGAAATTGACAAAGGCGTATGTAAGTATTGTGGCGAGTGCAATATCGGACGTTATTACAAACTCAATTGCTCGTTTATCGAAACACCGTCACTACAAGCACGTGTTAACGATATTCTTAGCTTACACGTGTTAACGATATTCTTAGCTTACAAAATGGTATGTAAACGTTTGTACTACACTACATATTGAATTTGCCGAATCAGTATGCTAATACTATATTTGCAGAATGGGTTTGCTATTCAATCCGCTACGACAAAATGCGCTTTAGTTGTGGTGGCATACGTCGCTACCTGACGTGTACCTAAATGTGAATAACGAACAAATGAATAAATTTATTGCTTATGAACAATATTTGGTTTACGCACATATGCTACAGCCCTTCTACATTATTTTCATCAGCAATATTGCTTATGAACACTATTAAGAGATAATACAGATCACACGATTTACCCTCGTTCGACATTTCATGCAACCCATTTCGTATACACATCTTTTTATGAAGACCATATATTGCTAACCCAGTAACGAGTCCGGATTAAGCTTGAACTACTCATAACATGGTGCGTTTGGAAACCGAGTCCACTCTGAGTCTCAACATAACAACAGAACAAAATCGCTTCTTGGCTCGAGGTTATCAAAGCCTACTTACACTCTTGCCAACAAGTGTATATAGGCTTCGTCAGTAACCATTGCTCCGAGGGACCGGCATTCAACCGTAGTAGTAGTATTAGTAGTAAGATAATTGTAATTGACGTTAATTTTATACTTACGATTTCTTGCCAAAAGATTGGAAGCAGTGGCGGCGTTGGTCGTCCCCTCAAACTGAGATTTAAATTTATCTGGGTCCGTATCCGCGAGTTCACCACCACTCCAGACGGCTGGAAAAAATCGCTTTTGGCTGAACTATGTGAGAAAAATCATTGAAAATGATCTCCAATAGTCTAATTACAAATACACTAAAACAATTATTATTAGTAGTATAAATCGACTGAGTTTTATATGTCTAAGTCTTCAAGGTATTCGGTAGGCAATTGGCACAAACGGTCGCTAAGAAAATGCAGCAACTGCAAAGTGCAGTGTGGGTGCAGGCTGAGACCAATGATCATTTGTACCAAATTGATCTGTGTCACCCATCATGCTGCTAGGGAGCTTGCATCGATCTCCAATCAGAAATCGCTCTATCGGACACATTCTGTCATTCAAAATCACATTCATTCAAATGGCACAATAATCCATGTCACATGACCTGTCAGGACTCGTGGGCAATCATGATTTTGTGGCGGCCAGATTACACCACTTGTGCATGATCTGAATATTAGCACCCGAAATCTTATTTGTTCGGCTCAATCGTCTAAGCAATAGACAAAATGCTTCATATAATAATAATAATCATCATCAAAATATCTAATATTTCTATTAGCTAGCAAGTAGTAGTTCACCATATCGACAGTTGAGCCGGGTCGTGTGCAGCACGATCTGCTTTATTACTGCTTACTTGACGAATAAGCAGCACTAATGGTGCAGACGGCGTGCCTCATGAGCCACGTATAAAAATCATATGGTAGCATTACGAATTGTCTAACGATCTTTTATTTTAGTTAATCCCCAGGACAGGAAACTGTCTCGTTTTTTATGCGTAACCTAATTTATTCTGGCCTAAAGATCTAACTGCCTTGTCAACATCAAATACCTACACCTCACTAAATGACGTAACCTGCCATACAACTTTGATCTAGGCAGTTCCTAAGGTGGTTAAAGCAAGTTCAAGTGCGCTTGTATATTGTGTTCTACCAGTGTCGCTTAAAATAAACGTACGTTTAATCAACGCAGTTTATGCGACCTTCATTCGCAATGAACCTCGATGTGCGTCTGCAACTTTGCCGGGGTCAGCTAATGCAGTCTTGTAAGAGGATAGTATCAATATTTACCCAATATCGGTATTGTTGTTTGCTGCTTAGTACCTAAATCAATAAATGCACGGTGAACTTACGGCGTGAACATGAACACGAAACCCGTGTTTACTCTCGTCCGGATTAAGGCCGCCAATGTCTGATCGAAGTTTAGGGTCGCCATGCAGGAAATGCGGCAGACTGACTACCACTGGTAGTACCTTCGAGAGTTTAGGGCCATAGCCATAGCAGAAGCCCACGTCGAGCGTTCCTTTGATGACGATAGGCCGCGAATCGACACACCTGGTATAGAACACATCAGCATCAGAAATTGCAGTCAATAAAAACCCATCCGCATTAAATAGGCCGTTAACTAATGTATACAAGGCAAATCAAACAGTGAACAGATCAGTAACAAGGGTGAGTTATGGTAGACTGTTACCTATCTTAAGATAAATACTGTGTGAAATGGTTTGCGCACTCAATTTAAACAGGAATCTTAGGCGGGCTAGTGTAGCACTGTTTCAGATGCAAAGGGGAACATATCGGAAACAATCGACCTGATATATTTACAATGCGAAAACTTATTTAACTCCGTATAACAAAGCGTACTTGTAGTACGTCTCCTAAAAAGTGTTTTACAGTATGTGTGTACATAGTGCATAGGTGTTAAGGCCAAAATATAGCGTACGCTTCCGCCGTCGCGTTGAAAAAGTCTTGACCCCCAGTGTAAAGAGCAATTTTTTCAGTATCCATGATGTACTGTTCTTTTAGACGCAGCCTTATCAGTGCGCATAACGTAGGATAGTACACGTCTATGCTCTTCGGCGGCATCCGGAACGCTGGCAGGAGGTCCAAACCTGCAACTAAAATAGTTTAAAGGTCACATTTGTTCTTTGCCACACCAGTTCCAGCGAGGGCGTTTTAAATTCAATCACATATTGCACACGGCCCCGCTTGCTGTAAAACTACATTATTGACAATCGTTTGTTTCTCTAGGAAGTGGCATTTTGTATTTAAGAATACTGACGGCCCGGCGCGTACAATAAAGCTGTGGATTACAAATAGCCTAAGCTACCCCGAGCGCTGCTAGCTGGCAAATAATGCAGTGTTGATAGCAAATAAATGACATAGTCTTATTTGCCAAAGGGATGATATTATTTACAAGATTTACATGTTACGAACCGTTACCTAGATTCATAAAATCAAGTTCTCTGTGCCCTGGCCACCCGCAAAGACATTTTATTTACTCAATTTGTCTTACCGTTTCTAAGATTGTTTAAGCAAATGTTTAAATAGTTAATTATCGAGTTTATAATACAAGTGTACATGCGATCATCCACTCTGGACTACAGTTCCCGAATAAAGCTTATTTTTAGGATCCGATCATCTTGCCCAAACAATTGTGCTAAGACACCTCTTACGCTGCTTCGAGCTACGCACCTGGTTTGCATTGCACTCGTTCAAATCCGACTGCCTAACTAATACTCAAATCCCGTTCCTTACAGCAAACAACCGTCTACTTCACTAAACTCTGAACAATTTTCACGATGTTGGGAAACCCCCCGTTTAAAGGGCCCATTCGATTTTGTGGTAAGACTTACTCTTGCCGGTCAGGTCGCCGCAAAAGTGCCCACAGCGCGGACCAATCCTGTCAACCAAACGCCGTTTGTAAGCTATTAAAAAGCAAAAATGATTTGTGTAATCGCTTGTATGATTCGCAGTGTTGCAGGCCGCCTGCAAATGACTGTTAGGCCGTTCTGTAACAAACTATGTGCATACCGTCACGTAGATAGCCAGCTATTCTACTGGTAAGCTAACCGCAGAACTAATGCAACTAACATCATGCTCTACAGCAGACCTGGCTCTTGTACTTTCCGAGAAAAATGTTGTATGGAAGAAAATGTTATTTATGGCTGTGTACAATCTACGTGATATGAGAATATATGCTAAATAAATAGATGTCCTTAAAATCTTACTACCTATTCTACCTCGACAATCACAGTAGTAAGAGAAGTGAGCATTGACCACACCCAAACTAGTTAACTAGAGAGGAATAGGCTACAAAGAAACTGTATGCAACCAGAATCTCGCTTTCTTAGTTAAAAGGCACACTTATGTTCTCACTGGAACGTTTTAAGCTACACATCAAAGATTGCAATACTTACCCAATGCTGTTTTCGGCAATGATCTGATTAATACGCCCTGAATCAGTGTGAACCGTAAAATTGTACATTGCGGTTGCGTTCGATCGGCTCAACCATGCAGCGTTACCTTGAGAGGTTGCTAGTGACCACAGTTTGTCCTTTACAGGCAAATCACCAAACCTGTACGTCAAACGGTAACAGTGCGTAAGCCATCGAGAGCAGACTATCCACTCAAGTATAGAATAGGAATGCATAGAGTATGCTTAACTAGTATTTCCGAGTACTCAATTAAAAATTTTGATATCGTTAATAGTTACACCACAATGTAATGCTTCTGACCGCATGCAATTTCGCCATCCCCTCGGCAAAGCTCGGAACAAAGGAAAATAATAATGCACTCAGGTCTGCACTACCTATGACGGCGTCATTGCGACTCGGCAGTCACCTTCACTGGCGAGCATGTCTCTTCTTGTAAAAAAAATTTGAGCAATTCTCTGCGCAACGGCGACTAATAGCGTTACACATACGCGTAACAGAACGCTGCAAAGTGCGCATAACTCAGCAATAAAGAAACCAATCGGTTTGTCGATCAACAATAAACTGCGTCCCCCAAGACTTTGTTAACGGTGGGGACCGGACCCGTAGACCTATTTATCTCCTTCGGTTGCGAGGCGCAGGCGAATGCACGACGCCACCGGGCTCGACGATTACGACCCGACGTACTGATACTGCGTCGTCCCATGGCGAGTACGCCAATGTCTTGAATACAACGTAACTGCTTTTTTTGCACATTGGTTAAATGTTTATTGCGTCAGTCAAGGGGAGATGCTAGAGCAGCTGCTCGCTTGGTCAAGGACAGAAAGCCTACTAAGTCTCGAGAACTGAAGGCAAACTATATCGTAAAACAGGTGGTGTTCAAGACACCGCGACCGAAGGGAACGATTACCTGATGCTTTCTTACAACGATTTGTACCAGATTATCTGTCACAACCAAAGCGATGGACTCCCGTTAGACGGCTTGAACTCACGCTGCTTGCATAATGTATAAATATAATTGTCACACTTAAAAATTTGTAACCCCTAGCAATAATGCTATACGCACGTTCTTTTGGAATAATGCATAGAAATGAACCAGCACGCAATCAAGGTGGCTTTTAAAGAAATAAGTCGCAATTGTACTTAGTCACTAAAAAGCTTTGTGTGACATTTCACTAAGCAATCGCTCAAAATAAACATACGGGTTGAAAAATGCAGATGCACCACATTCTTTAATACTTTTTACCTAACATTGTAAAATCAATGGATTACGAGAAATTATTTTATTAGTCGATTTACCAGTGGATTTATGGTATGTTATACTAATTTTCTAACTAGCAGCCTTCTTTTGTCATCTAAAAACAGAACCTTTTTGCGCCAATCCAAGTGCACCTTAAAGCAAAAACGCACTTCCTTATCTATTCTGAGACACACTAGAACTTTATTGTCTAGGCTTTAGAGAATACATTTTGAATTCACAACCATAACAATAAGCTAGCACTTAGCCCCTACGGTATTTACAGAATCCATGAACCTTCTTCCAAGCCCCGGTTGCTGGCTCTTATGCATGCATTGACGTCTTTGACAAATTATGTAATGTGATTATGAGCTATCCTTCAACAAACTTTAGCGTATTCTTTATGTTTGAGTCAATACCGAACGACCAGTTAGTATAGCCACTGAGTAGTCATTTGCCATATAGACACCAGACTTGTGTTACACATACTAGAGACACCCGACTGTGCTGCTGGCATTTAGCCCGACGTTGTCCGTATATCTATTGCCTGTCAGTTGTTGTTGCAAGCGCGCAATCAAAATCTTAGCGGTTGCCTTTGAGAGGTTGGATATTACTTAACAAATATTGCAGACAGTTAATATGCTTACCCATTAAAGAAGTAATCTCCAACGCTGACCAACACAAAGAGCTTTTGGTCCGCAGATTTCGAACTTTCCAGTAAACTTGCGGGAAGCAGGGATAAGTAATTTACCGTCCAGATTAAATCACTCAAACGACCGGTGGACAACGATGGCTCAAAGTGGTACGACGTCTCTTCGGAAACCGAGATGCTTTCAGCCGATCAGGTCAGTATCTTGGGCGTGCTCATACTAGAAAATCACGAGTACGAGATAAATTATGTGTTTGTACTTTAATGTTTAGCCGGTTAGCCTTTTTGCTTCATTATTTACCCGGTTTGCTTCTAGTCAAACCGGCTAATAGGAAACCGAGTGTAGACTCCATTTATGAAGGAGTGGCTATCGAGCCGTTCGACAAAGGACAGCTTATAACATCAAGGGGTTAATATAGTATTGTAGCCACATTACAGAATGCACTCATTTTCAGCATTTAATTTTAGTATCGTGTATCTTAGCCTCGGTAATGTATTCTATTCCTACAACAATGATGTGCAACGATGGGCAAGATTTGTTCAGTTGACAGCTACGAATTTTAAAAGCAAAGATCGAACAAAGGAAACTACAGTAGAGTTTGTAAGCTAAGAGGACTGGGCCAGCCAATCATCTTTAAGTCTAAGAGACATGCGGAATGATAGTCAGGAATAGAGCCGATTTAGCTATATTTGTCGAAATGTTTCAGAAAACAGCTACGCGTTTCTGCCATATATTATTAGAAAACACGTCAACTTTTATCAACTTTATGTAAGCTAGGGTACCACATTTAATTTAACACACGTCTACGGTTAAAAACAGCTAACAAAAGTTAATGACGTAATGACGTTGCAAACTAACCTGAAAACATAGGGCCCACACTCATGTACAACCGGCGACTTCGGATGGTGGAGCCACGTCTTGTAGTTGGAAAAATTAAATACATACAAAAATGTATAAGAGGGAGCCGGTGGCTGGGCGAGGACTTTGGCTAGCATAGAACCCTTTTCCAGTGGCGGAGGCGAGAAAGGTTTTAACTGTAACGTCATACCCACCCACAGGGTCATGGCTAAAGCCACCGCCAGTAGGCCCAACACTGAAAATAAACTCATTTTTTTAATAGCGGCAACGCAAAAACTTTACCTACAAAACATTTAGTCATGAGGATATGCGAAAATAGAGCAGCGTTATATCTTTTGTCGACTTTCTGCATACATATGATTCTACAAAATTCCAAACCCTCAAAAACTCTTCAAAGCAAACGCACGCATATTTCAAAACTTACTCTCCCATACACATTCTGGTACAAGCAACGAGATCTTGGGGAAATAAATGTTGATTGTGTTTATCGAATTATAACATGAATTATTAATATCATGTATTTTAATTAGTATTTTATCATTTACAAGTACAAAACATTTGTTTTTTTAACTACCCTCTTACAAATGGCACTCCCTCTTGTATTACCGGACGAATATAATGAGAACATTTTAGCCCCCCCCCCTCCTCTAAGAAGGCCAGATTGAACCCACAAGACCGTAAACTTTTAGCAACATTATAAGCAGATTTTATATTAGATAATAATAACGAAACACCTAGAGACATTGACCACCTTTTAGCTACTAATTTTAACTCACGCACACCTGGGGCGATTAGAAGCCAACGCAATTCTCAGGCGCATAAGGATCTGATAGAGGACCTCCGTACAAAGAGGTCTCACCTGGATTCCAACCCAGACGGATCTGAGCTTCCTGAGCCTAGTCGGCCTCGATACTCTGAATCATATGGCGCCTATAATCCATCCCAAAAAGATATTATTATATATAAAATACAAGCCCTCACAAACACATTTCCCAAACGCAACACTAAACGCAGACCTTGCTCATCTGTCAAATAAAAATTGCTCAGGTGAGGACAACACTATCGCCTTAAGCGACTTTCTGAACAAACATTTTACACACACTGTCCGACGTCGTGCCTTTAGAGAAACTCCTTCCACTGAAGCGCGAGTATCTAAAAGACAACAGCGACGTCAAGACTACGCAACCACTCAAAAACTTTTTAGCCAAAACCGATCCAAATGCGCTCATGAGGTGCTGGACGGCAAACACACCATACACAACATGCAAGGCCGCCGAAGTTGTAGAACACTGGGCCAACACGATGACACAACCATCCCCTGAACCACTCCCTTGCCGCATACACTTTCAACTCTTTGAGGTTTCCCTCTCTATCTCCCTAAAGGAAACCCACGTAGCTCTCCGCGGACCCTCTAAAGCACTAGGCTTGGCCGGGATTTGTCTTTCGTCCCTCCGTAAACTCCTGTTAGAAGTAGTCTGTTGTATCCTTAACATACTAATTAGCGATATTGCCTCAGCCCATCAAACGGCTCGCTTAGCGTTCATCCCTAAAATTAACAATGCCACATCCCCAAGCGATCTGCGACCCCTATCTATTAGTTGATACTTACAACGAACGCTTAACAAAATTCTCTCCAGACGCCTTCAGAACTCTATTAAGCTTCTCCCGATCCAGCGAGCGTTTCTCCCCTATAATGGTACCTTCGAGAATCCTGCGGTTCTCGATGGTATCCTTAACGATGCCAAGTCTGCAGGACGTGAGCTCAGACTCGCCTCAATCGATCTCCGTAAGGCGTTCGACATGGTGAGTCATGACGCCGTCCTGTGATCACTCCGGACACGCGGATACCCGGAGGTATTCATTAATTATATCGAACGCTTGTACCTCTCGTCTAAAACTCTCATAGAATCTGGACAAGAATGACGCACATTTCGGCCAACTAGGGGTATTAGGCAGAGAGCTCCTCTGTCTCCCCTTTTATTTAATCTAGTTCTCGACATTCTTTCAAAATTAGACAAAATTAATATCGGATACCAACTTACTGATGACTTCCGCCTTATGGGCTTAGCCTATGATCTCATCCTCCTAGCCTCCACGAAATCTACTCTCCAACGGCTCCTTATTATTGCAGACCCCCTTTTGAAATCCCGAGGTCTTGAAATTAATACTAATAAAAGCTTTACTACCTCCCACCTATTTAATAGGAATGAAGGTAAAGGTTTTATTAACACCGTACCAGAATTTAACGTTAGAGATCGGCAATTGGCAGCTAAAGGTATGAGCGATCGATGGAGATATCTTGAAGTCGACTTTGACAGCAATAGCAGAGTTGACTCCACCAAGGATATACTCCTTAATTTACTCAACAGACTCACGATAGCTCCCCTTAAACCCCACCAAAGACTCATATTTTTGAAAGACTTTCTCATTCCCCGCCTCCTTTATAAACTGGTCTCTGGTCCCAGAACATCTTACGCACTCCTTAGCGACCTAGATAAAGAGATCAGGAAGGTTGTTAAGTCGAAATAGCTTAAGCTCGAAAACTCGGTACCAAACGCCTACCTGTACACGCACACAGCACACGGCGGTCTGGACATCCCCTGCCTCCAAACATTCATCCCCAGACTCCGCCTCTCCCGCCTGACAGCATTACAACAGTCAACGCACCTTGGGGTCGTCCAATGGATGCTAACCACCGAGCACTTCAAAAAAGACGTGTTCGTGAGCGAGTATTCCGTCGACCGGGCGCACCGGGTCTAAGGCCCGACCTCGTAATAACAACACCTACCGAGGTCTGGGTTTTAAATGCCGAGGTTTGCGGCCCGAACCGGGACCTGGCAAAACGCGGCAGGACAAGATCACAAAATATGACGTCGAGTTCCTAAGGGCGGCGCTCCCCGACCCGCAAAAACCTCGCAGATTCGGATCCATCACTATCTCTATGAGTGATGCGTGGGACTCCGAATCTGCAAGGACGCTTATTCACTAGGCGTCACGAAAAATAATCTTATAGATATTACTGTTTTAACGGTGCAAGGAACCTTGAGGATATACCGCTCGCACCGGGTCCATAAGAGCGGGGGCTACCATCAAGCAAGGATACGGACAGGTGTTTATAAACCTCACGTGACACCTTTTTACCACCATTTTTATTAAGGCAAGCACTGCCGAGTGTGCAAACGTATTGTAAATGATTAATAAATCATCACAATTATATATATATATATATATACAGTCCCTAAAAAAAATATAGGGCCACCCACTTTTGCCACATTTCACGCATTTATTATAACCAAATGTGTAAAGATCACAGTGATACATGCTCACAGAGTAACAACTAGGACTTCTATCGACATTTGGGGTCTCGGATTACTTTGAACCACGAGATTTCCATATTTGGTACAGCTGCACCGCGAAAATATGATAATGTCACTAGCAAGATGCATGTATTAACGAGTGAATTAAACGGAATAACAACATTTGGGCTCATTTAACGGCTAGACAGAAACAAAGGCAGACCTCCTACCAGAAGTGTTTTTCTTTGTTCAAATGATAGGCTTAGGCTGGCGCCTCATGGTTGAAGAAAAGGCCCATATCAAGGCTTATAAGGACATCGGCCTCTCTAATCGCAAAATTTCCTGTCAATTGGCGCGTTGTGCCCAAGTAGTAAATCGGATATTATACAAAGTCATCGATTGTTTTTTAGACGGTCGTGTTTATTCGACGCGATACGGGGATTTGCTAAAAGAGCAATCGGCGCATTTTAAGCTGATGAGATGGCCAGACTTCGTTTTTACACACGATAACGCCCCGATTCACACCGCCAGGCTGATTGGAAGCTGGTTCGACCAACGTCACATTGAATTCTTTCGCTAGCCTGCACTCTCATCTGATCTTAATATGATCCAGAATGTGTGGAGCTGGCTCGAACAAAAAGTTTACACGGATAAAAAACAATTTTCGAGGCTTGGAACGAGCTCTTGCAAAACGGCATCCAAAATTCGTTTAACACTATACCAAACCGCACCTTTGAGGTTATCTGACTTAATGGGAAGTTCACTGAGTACTATGTATAGTCTAAATGCCGTGAAATTAGCCCAAATGCCGTTGATCTGCTTAATTAATTTGTTAAAACAGATATCTTGCTAGTGGCCTTATAATTTTTTCGCGGTGTAGCTGTGCCAAATGTGAAAATCTCGTGGTTCAAAGTAATCCGAGGCCCTAAATGTCGATAGAAGTCTTCGCTGTTACTCTGTGAGCATGTATCACTGTGATTTTAACACGATATGTTATAATAAATGCGTGAAATGTAACAAAAATGGGTGGCCCTATATTTTTTTCAGGGACTGTATATATATATATATATATATATTCTTAAATTGAGAAAGAACACTCACACCCATTAAAGTTTGAGAGTAAGTTGAGGCTATATACGCCCCAATACCTCTAATCATTCGCTTTACGGGATGAAACTAAAAATGTACACTTGCTATCCTGAGGGAAACTTCGGAAGGAACCAGCTACTAGATGGTTCGATTAGTCTTTCGCCCCTATACCCAGATCAGACTTATCGATTTATTTGCACGTCAGAAAAACTTCAGACGTCTACCAGAGTTTCCTCTGGCTTCATCTTGACTAGGCATAGGTCACCATCTTTCGGGTCTTAAACATCACGCTTGTAGTCTAGAAATGCCAGAAAGCAAAAGTAGCTTATCGCTTAATCATGGAACAACCACAAATAACAATACGTTTGCATTTCACTTTGCCTTAGGGTGGCTTAACCCAATGACTAGCGTGCCATTTCCACTCCTTAGTCCGTGTATATATATATATATATATATATATATATATATTATACTATAGGCCATCCAATGCAAGCAAAGTAAAGATTTCAGCAGAAATGAAAATAGTGTGAGACCAAAAGCTGTCTACAACTTTCCTCCAAAAAAACGTTGAAAGTATCAGCAAGAGGTTACGAAGAACCTTCGCTGCCGCGTATCACTTAACAGCACATTTCGCGTTGTTTATATATACAGAGTCTATCATAACCATATGTACTTATTGGTTGATTGATTTATTGTTTGTTTGGCATGCATACCTAAATACATATGTCACTTTTATAATAGGGCCGCTTTGAGTGCCAGCTTTTATGTTACCTTCGCATCCATATAATCCATGTTATACTTCAATACCTACTAAGTATTTGCTTTCCATTGGGACAACCTCTCCTTTGTAATATCAATCAGGTTCTAACATTTGATCCTAAAGCTAAGGCCTCCAACAGTTCTTTATCTCTGCTCCGTCTCAAGGCTGCACATTCTTTATCAATATGTTCGATTGACTCATTCCTTAGCCCACATGTTCGACATTCTTTACTCATCCTCTCCCCATATTTAGCTTTTTGTATTTTTGTATCCAACATCCCTGCCCGCTCTTGAATGATCGTATACCCATTTTACCCTTCCCCTTTCCCGCTTTCCTTTCCAATACAGTTGCCAAACTCGATTTGGAACCCATAGCCGACTTCTATTTGTCTGTATATGGCCTGTTTACCCTCAATTTCACCATTTTCTCTGATATACTTGCTCTTGTTCATTGCTGACTATTGTACCCAATCTCTACCTAGTTGCAAACTCCTGCAATCCCACTTCGTCTTAATCCTCAGTGCCGCCTTTACTAGCTGCATCTGCTTAACCTATCTTTTGTGTGTGACACTTTTAATCCTACTACTAAATCTTAGCTCATATTTGTACTTATTTTTGTATAAATTTTGACATCCCCCCTTCCTTCTCAAGAAATTCCCTGGCACCATTAAAACGGCAACACAATGCAAATCTTATCACTTCTCTTTGTAATGTTTTAAACTTGTTTCTCAATCCCGCGCTATGGACCAGAGGTGCAAAGGTTAATCCTGGCAGATACATGGCTTTCCATATCTTCCTTGTGCCTATATATTTAATAAACCCCCAGATGTCCTTACACGTTACTGCATGTCTTCCTCTTGCACCCCTCTTCCTTCGTAATATTTCTTTTTCCTCTAAATAATCATCCCTTGTGGTCATTGTGACCCCAAGGTAGTTGTACTGACTTTTATAATCTAATTATTTTCCCTGTACTGCAAGCTTCCTTTCCATTCTAATTCCCATTAACTACTAAAACTGCGCTATTTTTTCATTAAACGCCACGCTCAGTTTCTCCGCTGCTTCCCCACATGCATTCAATATTTGTTGAATTTCGCTAGTGCCCCCGCCGTAACACTACCTTATCATCAGCAAACAGCAGCACGGGTGTCTTGATATATACATCCTTTTCCCCTGTCTGCCATCCTAAACCCGTTCGATTCATTCTTCGCGCTATTCTCTCTATATGCATTAAAAAAATCACCGATGACAACGGACAGCCTTGCCTGACCCCCTTAGCGACTATAAACTCTCTAGATTGTTCGGCTGCTATTATTATTCTTACCGTGTTCCCACTTCGTCTTAATCCTCAGTGCCGTGTTTTTCCTTTCCTTTCTAATTACCGTGTTATTCCTGTAATTTTTTCTAGTAACTCCACCTAGCTTCTCTCCAAACCTCCTCTAACATAATTTGATACAACTTTGTTCTGTACGCCATATCATATGCTTTTTTAAGATCTTAAAATCCTGCTACGCATCCTTGTCTCTGCAATCTCGATGTTTTCAAAATCTGACCTATTAAGAAAATATGATAATTTAGTTTATACCCCTTCCTAAATCCACACTGTCATTCTCCTATTTTCTCATTTGTCTCAAGAATACTCTGCACTCTACTCTTAAACTTCTGCGTAAATATTCAATACGTTTTAGGTGTAATTGTGATTGGTCGCCTAATTTTGAAGTGTAATTATCTACCCCCTCCTTGGAAAAAAACTCATCTTTTGCGCCACTTCTCCGGAATTCTGCCCCCTCTTAGTACACTCTTTAATTGCTTCGTTAGATAATACACGTACTCCTTTCCCAACGCCAGGATAATTCCTGCCGAAATCCTGTCAAGACCACACGCCGTTTTTTGGTTCATTTTTCACCACGCCTTAGATCTTCATCTGCTGTAGTTGTAATCTCCGTGCTAGTTTTTGTCCCTTCTTCACTGTTCACGCTAGTCGTGAAAAATAGCGCTTGTAACGCGGTGTCCATTTCATCTGTTGTGTATGTTCTATCCTGGACGTTATTTTTCATTCTTGTTTTCTCTTGTTTGACATAGTCCCTAAAACTGTTTTGCTTGCTGGCCATTGGGGCCCCCAAAATCCTATTAAAATCCCTCTCGTCTGTATTTTTATTTGCATTTTGTATTAACAGTTGAGCTTTATTCTTGGCTTCCTTATAAGTTTCCCAATATTCGTCTGCCTTGTGTGCGTCCTTCCCATTATTTTTCTATGCCCTTACTTCACCTTTTTTGCTCCATGATTGCTTTATTTATTTGATCATTCTATCACCCTCGTTCTTCTCCCTTTTAAATTCCCTTCTTTATCTAACAGCAATCGCCATATGCGCCTTTAATATGTCTATGCATATCGTCTACCAGCCTTTTCCCACTTGCCGCTAAGAGCTATTTTATGTGTTCTACTTTCTGTGCCGATTTGTATTTGTCCAAACATTTTATTTGTACAACTACGCGCTCGGGTTTCTTCTTCTTTCCGCTCACTTCTACCCAATTATGATTACTTCCAACATTGTATGTTTTCTTTTTATCTATTCTGATTTACATCCTCCAGTGCATGTCTCCCAGACATGTTACCCCTCCCTTATTCTGATATTCCTCAATTGCTTTATGTACTCTTTTAAATAGCTGCTCATTCTTTTTTTCCGTGTTGCTTGGCGCTCTGTATATCCCGTAACTGCCCATATTGTCCATTCTAGGTGTATCACTATAACTACCAGATTCTTCCTTTTGGCATTGCCAACTCCTTCGCACGAAATAGCATCTCTGGTTACTATCCCAACTTCCCTAAACCTGTTTTCCCCATTGTCCGTGTTTTGATTTGTACCACACAAATTGTATCCCTTTAAACCCGGCGGCACTTCCATCCCACGCAAATACGTTTCCGTTCCTATCATGACATCGACAGACTCTATTTTTAGTAATTTATGTAGATATACCCGCCCGAAGAGAACATTGCTCCTGCGCTTTTCTTTTGCCCTGCTTTTTTTTTTATGTCAGCCTTTAACTCCTCTTCTCGATGCCACTAAATGTATTCAAGGGACAAGTGTTCGTAATTTGCTGCCCTGACCAACTGCATTTTCCTGCTATTGACTGCCCTGCACGTACCCCGATAGTAGATTGGAAGCGAACACACTGTCAACATCACGTTTCGCCGTTTGCAAAATTCTATTAGATCTTGTACCTGTGTGCCAATCTCATTCACAAAACTTTGCATATCCCGGGCCTGAAAAACATCTACCAGTCTCCCATGAAGCACCAGTCTATGTTCTACATTATTAAACATTTTATTTGTTGTTATTGTTCTAGTGGTTGCTGCCGTTGCTGCTGTTGTTTCTTGACCGCTAGCATATTTTATTCTTCCTTGAACTGCCCAGCCTCTTCCTCTCTCTTCTCCACTTGTGGCCGTATCCACGTATCCCTTCTGGCAATATTTTTTTCTTTTCTGTTTCTCTGTTGTTGTCGTCTCCTGCATCCTTTCGCCTCCGCCGTACCGACCTCTTCGTCATGTTTATTAGTTTAGCGTTTGGTAGAACTCGGCAAGCAAATACATTTTCTCAATAGAAGAGGGGGCTAAAACGTCTTGTTTAAGAGTGAGGTTATGCTTGAACCCACAAAAATGCGAACTCTTTGTGTTGGGACCATCCGACTCCTTGGTCCGAATAATCCGACTCCTCGGTCAAACTGGTAACCGACCTTCTTACTGACTATATCACGACAGTTAAGGCCAACCTCGCCTCACTAGGCGTGCCACTTCTTGATGGCGGGAAAAAAGCTCTGATAGTTCGTAGGCTGAAGATGCTAAAATCGTGTTCTAGTCACTTGCGTCACTTGGATGGATACAGGAGATTCTTTCTTTTATAGTATTGTTTCTCGACAGCACGGGTAAACTAGCTGTTCCGTGGGATTAGCTTAACGGAAAATATAAATAGTTTAGAACAATTGAACGCCCACACTTGGAAGTCCCTGTCTTCCTTACCTAAGTTTACCAGACCGTATGGTCAACATCGTCAGGGTTCCCCGACGTGCAGAGTGTGCATGTGTTCACTTTTTTCTGGGTGGTTTTGGAAATGCATGATGCACATGTGCCACTAGCAGCCTGCGTGACTAGTGTGAGACTTGCAAACCCACTAAACACGGATTCCTCCCCACCCCCCAGGCTCGATATTGATTTGGCATTACTTCAATGCCGTAAGAGAGGCGTCTCTGCCGTTCTCCTTCAGTCAGCTCTATCCCTGACTATCATCCCGCATGTCTACCTGCGGTTAGATAGGGGAATGCCATTTTGTAATCCGTCTTGTGAGGGTGCGTCGAGACCATGGGGGCCCGGCTGCTCCCCACCCCCTCCTCCCTCCCTCGGCTCCTTGTCCCTCTCCCGAAAGACCCGCTCAAACCTCTCCCGCCTGACCGTTTCCGTGCTTGTCTTGAGTGTCAAAACGGCGTCGAACAAGTTCGTCGCCTCCCTCCATTCCTCCGCCGAAGTCATCATTTGGGCGACCACCTCCTTGATGGGTCGGCCTCTCACACCAGTTGGTGCTGCGTTCCGTGCTTCCCTACGAGCATCACACCACAGAGCAGTATGCTCTACGTTGTCCGTCTCTCCAGAATCGCACAGTACTCAGAGATTGCTGATGACCTTCTTGATCCTTGACTTGTAGCTCTGGAACTGGCCGTGTCCGGTCAGAACCTGAGTCGTCCAGTAGAAAAGCTCCCCGTGTCGGCGGTCATACCATACCCTGAGGTCCTGGTATCAGACTCTTGGTTCAGCTCCCTGTGGTCACATCGGGTCTTACCTGCGCCCATTCCTCATGCCAGGCCGAAATGGTGGAACTCCTGGCCCTGGTGAGATCTAGGCCTTCGTCTAGATACATTTTACTTTGTTCAGCCACTAGGAGGTCCCATGGCAGCATCTTGTCTAGTCCCACCAGGAGAGCTTCGGTCGAGACCCTGATTGCCAGCGTTCGTTGGGCTGACCTTAGTGCTTCCCTATTTTTCGCCGTTCGCATCGCCATGTCCCCCCCCGACTGGGACTGCCTATAGCGCCGTTGAGTCGGCCACCGAGGCCAGGAGACTTCTTTTCTCCTCAGCCACCCCACCGACCCCAGGCGTGATCCGCGCCAGGTTCAGGGGAACCCCTTGGGCCTTTTCGGTCACGTACTTCACGTGTGCCGCACCGGTCAATCCAGTGTCTAGCATGACCCCAAGGTACTTTACCTTCTTTCTGATTACTATCGGGTGGCCCGCCATCACGAGGTTAATGCCGGTCGTCCTCTTTCGGCCTGTTAGGTACATCGCCTCCGTTTTGTCGCGCGCCAGTTTCAAGTGATGGAACTCCATCTACGCGGACGCCATTGACAGGGCTTCATTCGCGTCACTCTCCAGGGCTCCTTCGTCCTAGAATTCTAGAACGGTTTTAGAATCGAGTCTTGTGGGACTCCGGCAGTAACCTTGTACTCCTGCCCCCCTGCAACCAAACCTCTGTCATCCAGGTAGGATGAAATCGTTAGACAGAGGTAGAGGGAAAAGCTCTTTCTTTTCATCGCCTCTAAAATTACTTTCCAATTTATTGTGTTGAAGGCATTTTTGACATCCAGGAGGATCAGGAGCACGAATCCCCTTGTTTTGGGGGTCTTCATAGTCTCTTCACCCGCACGTTTCAGAATCTTCTTTAAAGCCCTCAATGTGGATCTGCCTTTCAGGAAACCGTACTGCACATCTGATAGGACGTTATTTACCTGAATCTCGTCGTTTAGTCTCTTGACCATAACGTTCTCCAGGATCTTACCCATGGCGTCAATGAAGCATATGGGCCGGTAAGCCGAAGGCTCAGTCTTCCCTTCGGGTTTGGGGATCAGAACCAGACTTGCTTTTTTCCACAGCCTCGAAAATTTCTTGTCTGAAAAAAAGGTCTTGGAATACCATAGACCACCTTTTGACCATTAGCCTCGTTACCTCCGGGAGAACTTCGTCTAGGCCGGGCGCTTCGCCGGTTGCCAACCGATTCTGGGCTTGTTCGACCTCCTTCAGCGTTACCTTCGGGATGTCTTCCGGAATGACCGAGAACCCCTCGTTTCCTCTCTGCGGCTGTGTCGGAAATAGACCGACTACAGTCTGCCGCAGCACATCCGGCAGAAGCTTCAGGGGAGGTCTCCGGAGTTTGGCCATACCTACTTGATACGGCAGGCCCCATACGTCGCTCTCCACCGCGTCTATCAGCTCTTTTCCCGCTCGGGCTTTACTTTTGGCGATAAGTCCTCGGAGTCTCGATCGAGCAGCCGTGTACCCCGTCAATTGGGATTCAGCCTTTGTGGCCTCTATCTCCCCGTAAGATCCCTCCCGTCGATTTCTTCGCGCTAACCAACTGCGTGTTCTCGTGTAAACCTTGTTTAGCCTAGTGCAAGTCCTGTGGGCAGCTGCGATATCTTTGTTCCACCAGTAGTTGGGAGGGTGGCGCCTCCCGTGGTGATGTGAGGGAGCAGCTTTTTCGCATGCTGTAGAAAGAATGTTGATGATTTAGTATTCATCCCCACCGTGTCTCCTAGTCATTTGCAACCCTCGTCTATTTCCGCATTTGCCATCTCTTACTAGGGAGCGGGTCGAGGACCCCCTCGGGGGTACTGATGGTGAAACAGATGTATCTGTGGTCACTCATGGTCTCCTTCCTCACCCTCCACTCTGCCACCAGTGGCACGGTTGCCTCATTGACAATTGTTAGGTCAATGAAGGCCGTCTGGCTCCTTCTCGAAAAGGTGGGAACCCTTCCGTCATTCCATCAGACTCTTTTCAGCCATCTACTCCGGTAGAGTTTGTGCCCTTCTAGTTGTGGTCCAGCTACCCCATGCTATGCTGGCCGCTTTAAAATTCCCGGTGATCACTACTCTCTTACCTACATGTGCCCCCGCGCTCTGGGTAAGTTCCTCGAGAAATTCCTCGAATTCCCTCTCCTCCCTGTTGGGAGAGAAGTAGCAGCTATAGAATACTTCTACCCGGTCAATCTCCAGTCAGGAGAACCCCCGCGGCCTTCCGCCCCTTAATCGCGAGGTTTCTCTCGGAACCCGTCCACCAGATTGCGGTATCCGCCTCTGCGTCAGATACCCAGTCTGCCTTCCGTTTGACGATCGCTGTGTTTGGCTCAGAGAGCAGAGGCCCATGGACTCTCTGTGTGCTATCTCATTAAGCATAACATGCGCTGCCCTACAGCAGGTAAAGGTTTACCTGAAGTATCTTTAACATTGGTCAGATGAAGGGCCCCTACCTACTAGGTTCCAATCGCCCTTTCCGTTCCCTGTCTTCTTATTCTTAGCCCTCTTATTTTTATTCCTTTTTATTGCTCTTCTTCTCTAACTGGGCTTCTATTCGGGTCTCGTTGCCATCTCCCTGTCCTTTGGCGACGCCCCTTCGGGCCTCCCGCCGCTGGGCAAGACATCCTATCCGCTCGGTGCCCCTCTATCCCGCAGACCAGCACTTTGATGTCGTTGCATTGCAATTGGCTACCAGGTGGTCAGGTCTTTGTGGCATTTGTGACATTTGTGGCAACCGGAGGCACCTCTCTGGTTTGCAATCTTGGGCCTTATGACCCGGCCTATGACACTCGTAGCAGTTGGGGAGCCTAATCTACTTCTTAGGTCTGCTACCACCTCGAGCCCAGCTTAAAGGTCTTGTGGGAGCATATGGCTGTTGCCGCCGCCGGGGACGTCGTAACCAAACGTCAGCTCTTTCGAGCCTAGGCTCGGCAGCTCTGATATTAACGCCGGCCGGAAGTTGCAAGGCCTTCTGCACTTTCCTTTCGTCCTGCTCCCCGTCCAGGAGAGGGTCAAACCCCCACAGGGCGATGGTCTGCCCCTAATTAAGCTCTCGGCGTCGGCCTGCATCTTTGTGGATTCCCGAATGGCCGTTTTTCTCTCCCGCGCCCTTTTTTCTTTCCTCTTTTCTGATGATAAGGGTCACCCTCCTTACTTTTACTACCTCCTAACCGTTATCCCGGCGCTTTCCTGCTGCCTGACATGTTCTCTAACACCCCAGAGAGTGTCGGCAAAGTTTTTCCCTCTTTGATTCCTATCCCTGAGGGTGCTCCTCGCTCTCTGCTCCGCCCGAGTGGTAGCCTTTGGTTTGGCTCCGGTCT